>NDXB01015523.1:64742-85423 GCA_002631895.1 Agapornis roseicollis | reverse complement strand
CTTTTTCACTTGTATCTGACAAGGCAATTTTTTTTTTTTTTTGAAAAAATTTAAATATATAAAAAAATAAAGGAATTACTTTTTTTTTTTTTTTTTTTTTTCTGGGAGGGGGAGGAAGAAGAATTAAAAGTAAAAAGGAGATTAAACATGACTGAGCTAAAAGAGTTATGTGCCGTTTGGTAACAGAAATATCTCAGGGGGTGGCAAGTCAGATTTTGTGAGAAAATACACTGTCATTACTATTAAAATTATTTTAGTTGACTTCAGAAATACATTTAAAAATAATTCCCACACAGACATCCTTAAACGTATGTAATGCTCTATCTCCATAAACCAGCATAATACCTGCCTTTAGCATTCGTAATCCCCACATTTCTCCTGTATAATATATACATAAAAATACACACAAACACATAGTTTTGCTGATTTAAACACAGATCATACTTAAGTTTGCTTTCTGTGGGTCAGGACACAAGGATTTAAGTTAAAGCAATAGCAAATGTAATGTTTCCCTCTGGTTAGCCTGAACAAATATCTCTGCATGGAGTGTTCATGAACTGACTTCCACACGCTTGGCAGACAGATGACACTTTTACCAGATCTGATGTACCGCGAATTTAAAATACATACTCACTGGCTGAAGAGCTACAGAACAGATGACTCTCCCCAACAAATCTATTCCTTGTTGACTTCCTTCAGTTTTAGCTGCCACCTAGTTTATCCTATATCCATCTTAGATGTTTTCATTAAAACTGATTAGCTGTTGAAAAGAGTAAAAGGGGACACCAATGAGTTTTGTTCTAAAATTAGCCTCTTTTTCCCACCACAAAAGTAGTTAACTTCACCCACAGCTGTTTATTTCCATTTCAAAGCAGAACACACTCATTATGCCTAACCCCCCCCAAAAAAAAACAAAAACAAAACAAACGTGGAAATAGAAAAAAAGTCTGATTTTGAGAACATGCCATTACTCTCCAGTTAAATCCGTAGTAAGTTTCTATTACTTCCAGGTACTAATTAAGAACTTCATCTCCCAAGACCTACATACCTGTACTACCTATAGCTAAAAAGCATTGGAGACACTTTTTTATTCAGTTTTTTCTTTTCCCTTGGTTAAGCCAGGACAAATCATACTCAGGAAAAGGTATAAACATGAGTTCTAAGACAGCCTTCAGACTGACAGTGCAACACTGAGGTACCCAGGGCACCTCTCTGTTCCTGCTGCCAGTGTTTACTGCTTGCCAGACCCCCTTGTTCTCTCCCCGTTGTCTTGCAGATTATTCCTGCAACAGCAAGAAGGCAATTTCTATAGGAAAAGGCACTTACTAGGTTAAATGACACCAATCTGGGGGGTTAAACAGGAGGGAAGCATCACAATTTTCAGGAACTCAAGAGTTTTTTGTGCAAAGAGGCAGAGAAGGACATCCTCTTAACAGCAGTTTGTTTCTTTCCTGGCTGCATCAGCTGGTGCAGTATTGCTGAACTGGGCTTGCTTCTGGTCTATCTTGCTATGCGACTCCGGCTCTGACGCATGGAAGTAGCTCTGTGCAGTAATTTGCTCAGAATTAGAAAGAGGAAACTCAAAAAGATGTAGCAGAGAGAGCTGATGTCCAAATGTTTGAAGAAACAGAACTTATGGGGATTGAACTTTCTGTAGCCAAAACTACTTGGTTTCCTGTGAAGATTGTTGATTCACTGTCTTTTATTATTTTAATATGTCTCTGTTAAACTAACAATGTATTAGGAGCCAAATCCTCAGCTGGGATAAATCGTCTGATTTTTCAGCCTACCTTCATGACACCCTTCTTTGCTGGCCTGCACTGTTAAATCCCACTTCAGCTTCACCAGTAAAAATATTTTCCAAGTTAAAGTTCTGGAGGTAAACAGAGGAAAAGCCTTTTCCTGTTGTTGCTGATACTGCTCAGAGTCTTAGCATGGATTTTTCAGGCTAAGGATTTAATTGTGAGGTCTAATCTGAGATGTTTTTAAATCTTGGATGCTGTTCATTAGACAGATATTTTCTGCTTATTTTTCTAAAATTTAAGCATCACAAAAACAAAAACGTATAATGCTGGAGCCTGAAAAACCCACTCTAGGCTGCTCAGCAAGACAATGGTGTTCCTAGATGAGATATTTAAAATCTGAACACAGTGTTTCTAGGAACCCTTGCCAAAGCACTTCAGCATCTCTTTTTACCAACATGACATACAATAGGCTGTGACTGGAAGAATTTGAAAAACAAAAGACTTAGGACATGAAATGCTTTTATTCCAAACAGCCTGAATGCATAAAAAAAAAATAGTTATTCATCATCTGTTTTCCATAGTGTCCAAAATGTTGTAGGTGCTTCTCTGAGACAGGAATGTCCAGCTCCTGCCCAGAGACCTACCATGGCTGGCTGAGGGGCTTTCACCACACTCTGCATGGAGAGGGATACTAAAATTTCCTTCTAGCATATATCTCCAGGGACAATTCTGGTTAAAACAGTTCTGTTACTCTTTCATCCCCTTGTATGCTTTAAATACTCATGAAAACTAGGACCAAAACATATGAACACAAAGAAATGTTGCCTGACACCGAGCATCAGTGAGCAATTATGCTTTTCTAAAATGGAATGTATTCATCAACACCCCTAGTTATCATATTCATTATTTTATAGAATAAAATGTGATAAAATGGTTCTTTAATTTCAATTCTTCTACTTTTAATAACATAGGCAAATATGAACTTGATAATCCCATTTCTTTAATTGGACTGCAAAATGCTGCCTATATTGAAGAACTACTTGGCAGCCAGTCAAAGCACTGCAGAAGAACCTTTATTTTTCTAATGTGTTTTTTCAGACAACAGTCTGAATTCAAGTTTTTTCCATATTTACTTTATGTAATAGAAATACATCACAAATTCCCAAATGAGTCTTACAGGTGTTTGGGGCATGCTGAGTGCATCTCTCCTTTCAATCAGTATGTGTAAACCAGGGTATTGGATATTTCAAATGATCTAATGCACAGTTTTTATTTCTTAACTTTTTTTCTTCTGTGTAAACCCCTTTATATCTCTTTTTTAGTGCCCTTTTTTTTGCCTAACATTTTTTCCCCTGGTTCAGCTGAACCCAGGACACCCCCACTGTTTCATATGTTTTTTAAACATGGTGAGCCTCTCTGCATTTGATAGAGAATCCATAAGTACAATTCCTGTTGATTTACACTTGGATAAAGGGTGGAAGAATCAGGCCTAATGTATCACCATCTCATCTCAAGCTACTGTCTTTCATCTACCTTAATACTTTGGAAATTATACTGTTTTCTGCTGTTAGATCTTATCCATGTTCTCATTCTATGCAGAGAACAAACCAACCCCAGTTATCTCTGGTGAAGTCCTGCAAATTATAACCTTCCACTCCAAATGATAGCTTAATATTCCAAGAAATGGCATAGACAGACAGTATTTGAGCTTTGTGGAAGAGCTGTACACTGTGGCATGTGAAGCTGGACCAAAGGACATGTGAAGGGATGCAAGGACTGAATATTTCATTTTGCCTCTGATTTTTTACATTGATTCACACAGAAGGGTTTTAATGAAACTGGCCTCAGGTGTTCAGTCTTGAAGAGCTCTCTATCAAAAACGTGGGCTTCATTTTCCCCTTTTAGTAAAATAAGTACATTATATTATGTTTATCAGCATTCAGACAATGCTGCAAGCATAAATAACATGTTTGGTTTTAGACCTACACAAACACATGCCTTAATTTATATTTACTCTCAGTTCTGCCACTGTGATACTGGGATGGCAAGGCAAGGATGTACTCACCTGATCTGACACTGTCTCCTTTTCCACTGAAAGCTGTCTGCTGGCAAACACTGACCACAAACGAGTAAGAGGCCAGGTGATGTTGACAATGTGTCTCTCCTCCATCACTAACTGAAGCAGGGGTTGGTCCCAGCACACTGAGACCCATCAGCTTGGGGATGTCATGGTGGGAATGCTGTGACCAGCTGACCCTGTAGCTCAGCAATTGTTCCTATGCTGCAGAGGAGCAGCTTTCTGTTGCTCTCATTCCAGCTGTTTAAGAATAAGGCATCCCACAGCCAAAGGAGGAAAATTGCAGGCCCTGGGATGTGAGCACTCAGCTGTCTCTTCCTGGTGCACAATGACAGGAAGGCACTGCTGTGGTTTCTCTGGGACCTCAGTGGCCTGATAGTGTTGCAAAAGAAATACATCGACTGTGCATGGCAAATCCATATACAACATGTAAGCTCTGTGCTGAAGGACAACTAGTGCTAGATACTTTATCAGCTGCATTATAAAAATGTCTTGTCTGATGGCTGTGCTAATTAACCCTGTGGCATCTTCATGGGTAAATCCCATTTACTTTTATCAAATAACCATTGCACTTAGCTTTCATGTTTTGTTGATGTGAAAATTGCATATAGGAGCCTGATTTTGCCACTAAAAACAACTTGGTCTATGTGCTCATCACTTTAGCTGCTCATCATTTTAGCTGTATGCTTACCCTGCACTCTGTGACACAGATGATCAGCCTGTGTCAGCTCTCAGCATAACTATGAGTAGCTCACTGTTTAGGCATATGTATGTATTTGGCAAGTAGAAGACTAACGCAGTGGGTGGGTTTCACCAAGGCAGAGCTTGAACTGCCCACAGTTTCTCCACCCATGACATGAAGCAGCAGAAAGGAGCTGTATCATACAGAAAAATAGACTGCATTCAGTTCCTGGTAACTTCACTGCCTGTTTGAGAGTTCATAACATTTTAGATCGTGGAGGTGAGCAACATGTTTTGAGTCAAAAGCCATCACTAAGACACCCAGAAGGGGGCAAGTGATTCCAGATCCTACCAAGTCTCAGCCCCCAACACTTTCTGACATGATCTGTAAAACAACGTACGTAGACCTGCAGTTGAAGCTACTAGGGAGGCACTGCAAACAAACCCCAAGGCCTAGTAGAAACATCTAATCATGATAGAAAAATTGCACTACAAAAGTATGTTAAACAAAACACTTATTACGAGTACCTTAAAACCCATGACAAATGCAAGATTGCAAAGATCAACAGTAAAAATTAAATGTAAAAAAAAACAAAACAAAACAAAACAAATGTCTCCTAAATTAATGACAATATTTATAGAATAGATCTAAGCACAGACCTAATATTTAGCTTTATTTAAATTTTGGCTCCCAAGAGAATTAAAAAAACAGCTGGTATTGTTGATCTAATAGCGCCATGTCAGCCGAAGCAGACAGCCTAAGAACTGTGTGAGGTTCAATGTCAACAAGCTACAGAGTTGGAAAGATTGAGTTTACTATTTTATTTTATGTTTAAATGTTGTGCTGTGATGAGAGTGGAATTCGATGAAATTCTAGAGCAAATATACAGTTTAAAACCTAATTCATTTAGTCAGTCTAAGCAAAAGGAGAAATATATATCTCCCTCCCTGTTACCACCAGCTGAACTGTATATTACAGCATCAACAGAGAGCGTCAGCTGGTTTGTCTTCTGGAGGAAATTTGTTCTTTGTAGTTCACTCTGGCTTCCACGAGGGATCTGTCAGATGTAGGGATCCTAATTCAGTTCTTAATTACTCACCTATTCAGAAAATGTAGTTTATTGTCTGATTTTTGAAGACCTTAAAAAAACCAGCTGTCTACCTAGGCACTTTTTTGTGGATTTACAGTATCAAACTTTTGGCAATGGAAATAGAAATATCATGTAGGATCTTTTATCTTCTAAATAAACATAACTACAAACAACCACCGAATAAAACCAGAAAAGGATTTTGTCCTAATGTAGCTAGCCAAAATTGTAATTACCTCTGGTATGACATTGTGGTCTATGAAGTATACTGTTCAGTTACAGTTCTCCACTACCTTTCAACAAGCTATAAATTTTTTTTGTTCCTGGGAAAATATCTGGGGCTTATTTAGTGTGAAAGGACCTATGTGAGAATCAAGAAGTATAGGTAGTGACACTGGCTTTATTAACAACAGAAAAAATTCTGTTTCTGGCCACCAAACAACACGTAAACTCCAGTTCTTGAGGTTTTCTTCCTTTGTGACCTTGCATTCAGTCTGTTTATAACTGTGGATGTTGGGTCTGTCTGACTGTGATTCCTGGGCCTTTTCTGATTTGTGCCTTTCAAATAAAGGAACCACTACTAGAAAACTCGCAGCTTTTTAGACCTAGCCAGGATTACAGTTAGCAGAGGTCTCCAGAGAAAACCTGTGCAGTTGAAATTTGCAGTCTGATATCTAGGAAATATTTCAGTAAATTTGGACAGAGCAAGCTGAGGTATGGTGGGAAAACTAAACACACACCTATTTGCTAACTATGTGCTTTTCTCCATGGTGTTCATCCCTTCTCTCCAAACCAGCATGGCACTGGGCCATGCTTTGTCATTAGTTTCTTAGTCTGGTGTATTGTGGTGATAATAATAAGCCCTGAAGAGCAGAGGAATATTAGAAAAGATAAAAAAGGCTCATACTATTAAGTAGATACATTGTGCAGTCAGAGCAAGAGAACGATTCAACGTCCCCATATATCAGTCAGAACTAACAAGGACTTTGCCATCACCTTAGACAGTTTCATATCTTGCCATATATATTTCTAAATTTGCACACACGTATAGTACGAGGCTGCCAACAAACCAAAATCTAGTTTGTTGGTGATAAAATTGATTCCAGATTGCATGTATAGAATTACATAAACAACTTACATGTCTAGAGGTTGTGGAATGTGTAGGAGGGCAGGAGAGCAGTCAGCTGCCTCCAAGCAGCCCAGTACAAACACAAAAAAACCACCCAAGGGACTATTTGAGCCTCACTGTACACAGGCAACAAATATTTAGAGTGACAAACAGGGTGAATGAGTCTGAGCTGTCTTCCCCCCATCATATGTTAAGCAAACAAAGCAGAACACTAGGAGAGAAGCCTCTGCAACGCCCCACATGCCTCCCGCCTGGAAGGATGTTTCTTCCCTCCAGCTTTTCCAGCTTGGCTCTTTTCCATCTCATGTGAAGCAAATGTCAGAATAATCCTGACACGGAAATCTCTTAACCATGCATTAAACTCTGTCCACACATGGGGGATGCAAAATTCAGTCTGATGCATGCATCAATATGGGACTTCCCCAGTTGACAAAAGTCTGCAGATAAATACTTGTACCTGTCAGGAGAACATTCCCAGGTACAGGCCCAACAGTATGCTACTGATGTGACATACTGCATGGTATCATAAGCCATCTAATATGCCCCTTATTTTTTTCTTTATATTTATTCATACTGAGAGGCCACAAGCTTTTACTAAGATGCTTTTTAAAAGAAATACCAGAAAAGTAAAGCCCATTTTATACGGAAATTTTCTTCTTTTTTTTCTATTGTTGCATATCTTTATCCCCTCTGGAATGATTTCTCAATTATATACAGTGCTAGATGCTCTTTACCATCAATTTCTTGACATTAAATTGCACTGGTTCAGTTTCTGACACATCCGGTTGAATGATAAAGTTTTTGGAAAAATTTGAGCCCTGACACACAGGAGCTGTACATAATTTTTCTTTAATGTTCCTAAAGGCATCTTTTGCATTCAGGACACCATTTAATAGCACTCAGCTTTTCTTTTTGTTTTTTGTTTTTTTGCTGTTCTACCTTCCCCTTGTTGTCAGTGAGGGGAGCGGAAACTATGGAAAATCTCTGGGTTAGGTTTCCTACAATATCCTTGCAAACCAAAACTTTATGTGTTTATTTAATCTGAAAATGGACATAGCCTCTGAAATAAATAGCTCTCTTGCAAACCTGGGTTTGAACTTCAGCCTAAATGTCAAGGGAAGTTGTGAATGCTCCATCCCTGTCAGTGTTCAAGGCCAGGTTGGACAAAGCCTTGGGTGACATGGTTTAGTGTGAGGTGTCCCTGCCTATGGCAGGGGGGTTGGAACGAGATGATCTTAAGATCCTTTCCAACCCTAACTATTCTATGATTCTATGATTTCAGCAACAAACACTGATTCATATGAGCTCAGGAATGACCTGAGGTCTCACTCAAAGTATTTTTTCAGGTCTGAGAGTAATTTCAGTATATCTCACTCGAGAATCTGCTGTATCTGCTATAATGCATAGACACAGACAGAAAAATTAATTAGGGTAGCCCAAATTCAGTGGTATCAGTTGATCTTACAAGCACAAGGAAAGCAGTGGAACCACAGCCAAAGCTGCACATGGATCCAGAACAGCAGTTCCCAGTGGTGTGGGAAAGTATTGAGGTCCATATTCATCTGGGAGGAACCAACCAAATACGTTGCCACTCCACATTTTGCTTTTCTCTGGAGAGCTGGGATGAAAGGTCTTGGTCACTCCACAGCACACACATAACATGCAGCCTAGGGGCAAATACTGACCTCTCAAACTATTTTTACAGCTAGATGGGCACAGACAAAGCAGTAGTATTTATTTGTACTGAGCAGAGTTCTCATAATATTGCAGAAGAGCTTTCCTTGTACCTGTTGATAGGGTCACCAAAGAAAATTTTTGTCAGGTCTTCCAGTTTCTTGCTTTGTGAATGCCAAAGTGATAATTGGGATAATACGTTCTGTATTAGGTTGTACAGTGGCCAGCATGGCATATGCAGACTCTGGTTTTTTTTTAATATCAGAGGTATCCTCCTCATTACATGTTTCACTACACAAAAGCTTTCCTTTCCTACATACACTTCTAATTCTATAACATTTATAAAAGATAACACATTGCCTGTGAGCTGTAATTAAATCAATAATTCCTTGTGGAGTTCTCATTAACTAGTACAGCATGAACAGCCATAGCCTGAGGTACTCCTCCCTGCCTGCAGTTTTAGTTTGGTTTTCTGCACATCTGCTTCCTATAGTGCCTTTTAATACTAACACCTTGAATGTGATTCCCCTAGGCTTTCTGGCTGGCCACCTTGCTATTGTTTTTCTCCTTTAAAAATAATAGTAAAAAAGCCCCTGACCTAAATGTTTCAGTTCTTCATAAAGCACTACTGTCTTCACTGAATCTTTGTGATCGATCATATTCACATAGTTAATTCCTAATGAAGGGAATTTAGTATTTCCTTTTTGTTGTTGCATATCATACAAGAAATACAATTTGAGAATATTTTTTCATAAGCCTTATATCCATGTGTATAAAGGCAGGATGCTCCAGTGGTATAACCTTATTTTCAGAAATCTGGGCTCAATTCTCTATCCTGGTACAGACTTGGTGTGTTTCACTCTTAGCTAAGCCATGCAGAGTCTGCCTTTCCTGTATGTTCAGGTCCACATTCCCTGGAAAGGGCTGTTTAACCTGGACTTTAGCACTGGTGACTCACCAAGGAGAAGATGGAAAGGGTGATACTTCTCATGGCACACATATGGTATGCATAGGAACCAGCCCTTTCAGCTGGCCATCTCAGATAGCAGCTTCCCCTAATACTGGTATCTTTAGACTGCAGGGAGGTGCACAATATATTGATTGCTGTAAAAAAACACAGACTATTTGACCATCCAACTGCTTCAGCAATGGATAAGAAGACAGTTTGGATGAAGCTGGGTACATTTCAAGGCAAAGACTGTAGCAATTGTACAGCATGTTGTAGATCCACTGTTCAAACTCCTAACAGACCACCAAATGCTTTCCCTAATACTAGGACATTGGCTGTTGCCCCTGGGGGGGTTTCTTTACCCTCCTCTTAAGAAGTTTTTCATCACAAGGACAGCATTGCATAGTTAGAGAAGAGTGTAAGAGTTAATACAGCACTGTAGCACATACAATAGGGAGACTGAAATCATGGGTTGTAGTTCTTTCTTACCCTAAGAAGTGTTTACACTTTAACTGATGAGAGTTTAATGGAAAGTACATTGACCTAACCTAAGTGCTTCTGCACTCACATTTGCTAGGAAAAGACAACTTTGTAGGTCCTTTCCATTTTGCTGGCATTTTTTGCTTGCTTGTTAATTAACCAAGCAGAATTTAAATAACCTCAGTCACCCTTCACACTTTAAGTTTTGGTGGAGTCTGGACTACAGAAACTACATAAAGCATTTGCAGAAATTTCTATTTTCAGGAAATTTATATTTCGGCATTTCTGTTTTCAGAAACTACATGCAGCATTTCGTATCAACAACATATTATATCACTCTATCCGCTTTCCAGTCTTATTCTCTTCCTTATGCTCCCAGAGTAAGTCATTGCTGGAGGCAGGATAGGGGACTGAATAGCCATTTGCCCTTTTTGTGTTTTGTACCTTGCAGTGTTCAGCATTGACTGAGGGAGAGGGAGCAAGTAGAGAGGAAGATTAAGTGAAAAAAGAGCCCTGCCAGGTTTCTGATTAGCATGGGAGCCAAAAATGCTTTGGACTGTTTAGCCTATAGATTTAATTTTCTTACACTTACTGCTTAATTGCATGATAAAATAATTCCTCCTCTGTCATGAAGTTCAGAAGCAGGCAGTACCCAGATGTTATGCTCTCCACAAGACTCTGATTCTTGTGAGTGAGGCAGAGGAGTACTTCACTTCCAGACAGGCGCAAACTGAGTCTGTCTTTCCTTTGTTTTTATGAGGTCTAGTATATCAAACAGGATATGTTGGAGGCCCCAGTTCAAGTACACAATTCATTTTATGCAAATGTTTATGAGCATTGCTAAGTAGCAATGGCTTTGCCATATTAGGAGCTAGGAAAAAGGAATACTTTGAATAGTATATATCTAAAATCATGAAGAATCAACCACAGATGCCTCAGCAAAGATCTTGAAAGGAAAACAAAAGTCCAGATAGGAGCAATCCTGTTTACGGATGAAGTTCATGAACTCATTTGTCCCTTAAAGGGAGGGAGAAAAAAGAAAAAGAAATAAAAGCTTGAAAATGTATTCATAAGGGGAAGAAAAAGGAAACTCTTTTATTCTAAGATCGCAGGGATCAGATTATGTGCGGTTCAATAGATTATACTCATACAAGAACCTTTTTCATAAAAGGATGGAGTCTTTCTGGCAGTGTCTCCTGTAGCAGTATGTTTCTTTTTCTGTTATAAATTCCTGGTAAACTTAAGAAGGCAAAAGATCCTGAAGATAATGTGGCTGGTCAACACTGGGGCTTTCAAAATCATGGCTAGCTTGCATGGCTTTCAAAGCTCCTTTTCCCCTCCATTTGTCACTTCCTGCACCACCTTCCTCTTCATTCTCCGAGCGGCAGCAGAGCTTTGTGCATCCCACGCCAGCAATGCTGTGAGGAGATGGGTGGTGAGATAAAGCCATCCTGTGCACAGCCCCATGACGTATCGGTTGATCAAAAAAAGACTCTCTCTTGACCAAAGAGGGAAGAAAGAAAGACTAGAAAGTATGATTCAAAATACACCTCACTTTTAAAAAGTCTCTTATACTAGTCCCCCCCTCTGTAAAAATAACATACAAAGGGTGTCAAGATTATGAAACCTTTGTTCAGAACACTGTGAGTTTCTATTTATAAATCACAAGAATAGAAATGTTGCAAAAAGAAAAGGCCAACCAGATGAAAATTAGAGCTGGAAGCTGCCAGGCTGGAAACTCTGGTCCTAGTGGTTTATGAGCACAGACAGTTCTTCCTTTTTTCCCCCTTCCCAATTGCTTACTGCAGACAGTTCTTCCTTTTTTCCCCCTTCCCAATTGCTTACTGCAGACAGTTCTTCCTTTTTTCCCCCTTCCCAATTGCTTACCGCTTCCTCCAATCTGTTTTGTTTGGCAAACTAACCATCAGCCATCATCTCCAGCAATTTAGCCCTCAACAGTTTCTACGTAACAGGCCAGTCCTTGAATTTTCAAGACTTTTGCAAGTTCTCTGTGAGGATACATTTCTATTCCCCTGAACTTCTTTATCTGACCAACTATTACAGATGCTTGCAAAATATCTTCTAAGAGACATTTGGCCTCTTAGATGCTGCCAACTCTTGTTTCTCTGAAGCTATTGCATTTAGTTTTGTTTCCAGTGTACTTTTTAGAAGCTTTTAGCTACAGAATCTTCTGAACTTTTCCCATTGTGCTTGGTATTCATGCCCCCAGGCCTGCAAGAAAAGCAATAAATGAAAATATATTCAGATGTTTCCAGACTCAAATTCTTGTACAGTTTCCTTCAGTTCAGAGCAAAAAACTTATTTTACATAGTTTTCTTCACTAATTGCTTGTATCAACAGCCTGGCTACACTCTGTTTCCCAGCAGTCTAGTTTGCTTTATCATTTCAGCTGGTTGAGTTATTCATAGACACTCTGAAACAAAGTGAAAGAAAACTGTTCCATGATAGTGGCCTATAATGCATACTTTGTTCTACAGGAGCCTCACAAACATTAGTTACTCTGCACTGACCATACCATAGTGCAGAAATAAAAACATTTGTTCTAAGATTTTATCCCTAAGGTTTTCTGACTTTTTTGGCATCCACAAATCACCGTGACAATTCCAAAACCCTTCAAAGTCTCTCAAGAAGACATGTCAAAAGGAGCTGTAAAAACTAAGGCTTCACAAAACATGATTCAATGTCTTTTCATTTCACTGCTTATACTTCAACTGGCTATAACATTCTTAAAGAATGAAAGTGGAAGAGCAGACACTTTTTCTTCCTCAAACTCTATTCTAAAGACAGCACTGTAGTGTAAGCTATGGGATGTTGCACATGGCTTCCTTAAACTTTCTGCCAGAAAATAAACTTAGAAACTATAAATAGCACATGTGCATATAGAAATGAGTTTATCCTACAGGGTTTTGTATGATTCCAGTTGCTTTCATTAAATTAGAAAAAAACTCCATACAGTGTATGGTTGATATTCTAAGTTCCAATGAATTAAAAGGACATATCACTGTAGCATTTTTATTTGCTTAAATGTCAAAAGGGCTTTAGCTGACATAACATTGCAGAAGACTGTTTGTGACCACCGCCAAGTTAAAGGTGCCATTTTCATGGAAGCACAGCAGAGATGAGAAATTTTCATCTCTTTCATTTTTCTCAGCTGCCTGACAAGATATTTTTGTTCAACTAGATGCAGATGGAGAAAACCTGCAAGCTTTCAGTTGATAAGCAAGAAGCAGCAAGCACTTAGCAGCACATGCAACTGGATGTTGACCTTGATAAAACTGCCTCTTCACAGACAGGCCCCAGAATATGGCAAGTCCTGCTTCCAGTCCCTAATTAAAAAGCAGCCAAGCCATATGCATTTGCACAAGTGTCATACTTCAGTCCTCATGCTAGTTATGTGACCAGCATCAGAACTGCTCATCAGAAACACCTCTAGAAATGCTCCAGGAACTCAGTTTTTCAAATTTGGGCAACAGCTTCTTCAGCTACATGTGCAATTGGGAATGCATAAATGAGTAGGCAGCTGCTTTATTTTCTCCATATTTGTGGAAACAAGTTTAACCAAGCATGTAATGGATGCTGAAGAAAAATGGCAGTCGCTGTTCATGTTCTTCTATCTGGATGGAAGATAATACTTCACAACTGCCACAATGTACATAATTTTGAAAGTCAGTCCTTAGTTACTTTCCTGATGCTACAAGCAACCTCAGGCAGGGTCAATGTGCTGTATGAGCAAGGATCTTCAAATATTTGTTGCTGCAGTACTTCCCCATGAAGCTTTTGTAACTTTGTTGGGGCTGGAGAACAGTGGGAAGGGCCATAGCTATGCTGGATGTGCACACCAGTAAGAGAAAATGTCTCTCCATATAATGTAGTTGTGTAAGAGTGGTGATTCAGGCTGTAGGAGAAGGCCTTTTGGGATCTCCTACCTGTCCCAGGTAATTTCCAATACGCCTAGCAGAGTCTGCATTAGAGGAAGAATGCTTAAATTATAAAGGACATTATGAAAAGTCACATAATAGTTATTTTCAGAGGCAGCAGGACTGGCCTTGGATTTTTGTCACAATTATCATGAATTTCACTGGCATTTTCTTTCTGTAACTGCTGCTTCTGTGCAGGGCATGTTGCACAATTTCGTTAAGAAAAGGTACTTCTGCAAATTACAAAAATCAGATCTTCGTCTTTGTGACAGGCTTTGAAAGAGCTGACACCAAGTTGTGTGAGGAGACATGACAGGAGCTCACTGTTTGCCATTAAAAAATGTGGAAAGGTGGATGAAGCACTGGTTATCCATTCCAGTCTGACACCTCTTACATTAAAGCATATTGCAAGTAAAAACTGCCTTTGATACCAAGATTTAAAAACTGAATGTAAATGTGGTATGTTTTGATACATGGAAGGTCAGGTGCTAGAAATTCACTATTTAGAGAATGTGTAATACACAACCCAATCCAGAAGAAATATAAGGAAAGAATAGTCAGACCTTAACAGTATTAAAAAAGTCTATGTCAAGTGCTTATTTTTGCAAGACTAACAGGGCAGACAGTTTTCTGATAGTCTTTTCAGAGGTGAAACTGTAAATGCAGCTTCTATAATTCCTCAAATCTAATTAAGAAACAATTAGGATAATGATCACTAGACAGTTTTGGCAAGAACCTTCTTTTATCTATTCATCTTTCCATTAGAACTGTTAAATATTACAAACATTGGTGATGCATAACTGACAGTAGGACACAACAGGGACAGTGTAAGGATATGGTTGAAGAAAACACGAGATGATTCAAGGTTTTTTATTCCTTGCAGTACATTTTGCAAGCCTGTGGAACTCATAGGTGAATTAGAAATTTTACTTTGCCCATCACCTGAACCCCATACCTTACTTTACATATGTACTTTAGTTTGATTTTCTAAAAGCTTCTGTTTCACTCTTTATTCTAGAGAGCATGAACTCAAACCCATACTGCCATAAGTGGGTACTTTACACAGCCTAGAAAGACTTACTGGCAGAAACAGTGAAGTCTCTTTGAAGAACAGACATAGACATCCAACAGGAAATTGCACAAGCTGACCTAAACAAGTGCCAGTAAAACTGGATACTGAATGAGATCGCTCTGCATTCTGTATCTGTCACTTATTTTACAGAAGCCAAATCTTGAATGTTCTTTAGAGAACTCAGAATACATTTTATAGCTTCTTGTTCTCCATGCCTCTTTTGTGAAGTCCTGTACCAAAAAACCCCAAATGAATAGACTTTAGAAAAACATGTAGAGCTAACATAAACACCACCTCCTTTCCAGACAGTCCCCCAGTAATTAGGAACACTGCTGTATGGACCCTTAGAATGATGACTGAGATTGCAAGGAAGATCATGACAAGACCTGAACTATGTGGACAAGAATCAGATCAGGATACAACAAATTCCTAGCACTGAAAGCAATGCCTTAGTGGATCTGAAACCTGGAATAAACCCAGCACCAACTATTGCAGCAGACTCCAATTTAGCACAATGTATTTCTTTTAAATAAAGACCTTGTGGGCGATACATATGCTTTGGTTATTTTTCAAGGCAGCAGTTGTTTGACAGAGGCTCATTGGATTGGGTGCCCCAGGAAACCTCCTAGCACAAAAACATTTTGTAGGTGAAGAGGTCAAAAGTGAGCCCCCTTTAAAACAAGAGGGCTTAGTTTATCATGACCCTGCAATTTGTCATGCTGACATCTTTATCACAATACATCTGTTATAATTGCTGACATACTGTATATAGCATGTATAGATGCAGTAACATTTTTTTTTTTTTTTTAGTATTTTGTACTGTATATGTAAGTTTATAAACTCATAGATAAACACAGAGGGAGGACTCTGCTTCTTCTCTGATTCATTCTCCAGGATCACACACATCAAGCACACAACAGGCACTGGCAATATTTCTGTACGTATCCAATTGTGACATCACAAAATTAACTGTTGTTTTACAAGATTGTCTGTGGCCATGCATGCTTCTTACAGTTTGCATTTAAGCATCTGTGTCAACAAGCATAACTGAAAATAAGATTCTCCTTTTGGCTCTTTGTGTCAGGTCTCTGAGATAGCTAGGTCAATTTTCTCCATATAAAACATCTGAGTCATTCATAATGCCAGATTACCCCATCAACCTGTCAAAGGAATGAACTCTGAGAGGAAAATGGTACTCCTCTTTCAGGTCCTGGTCATTTTGCCTACTTGCTGAATGTGCTTTTGTTTGGCAGAGCAATTGGGTGATAATGATAAGAAAAAAACAGTTGCCACTGAGCCACTGCTGACTGCATAAAACCTACTAACCAAGAGAATCATTGAAGGACATTATTCTTATTTAATTTGATTACAGGGTGAACTTTAAAAATGCCATCTACACAGAGAAAAGTCATCAGTACCCAGGCAATCACGGAGAAGCAAAAATGTTTGCTTCAGAAATTTGAACCAAGCAGTGCTCTCTGAGACAGTACTTTCGGCCTTTAGAAAATATAATTTGTGAATGATAATAACTAGGCACAGTACTGACATTAGCTCCCAGACACTGCTAAACAACAGGAAAGTACAGGAAACCCATAAGTCAAATCATTCCCCTTGGAGGATACACTTTGTCTGAAGTGGAAAACACACACTCAGCCTTGTCCAAAAGAAAAAGATTAGTTGCTGAGGTAGGTGAGTGCTCTGTCCTACCTTGTGTGAGCATGATGACAGCCTGTTAAGAATGGTTCCTTGTGAAAAGGGGGTTGGCTTGAAGACAAAATGTAGAATATAGGAAGAACATTACTGTTTGAGTTCCTTTACACTTTCTGTCTGAAAGCAAAGACTACATACTTGGGCATGATGCAGAATTAGTATCAGCAGAGCCTGGGTTCTTCTCTATAGCCATTAGCATGTGACTGTGAATTTTATGTTGCTAATACTTTATATCTTGCACCAGTCTCATCAAATTCTCATTAACACTGAATCTGAACAAAGAGGAAAGAATAACTGTCCATGAAATTATTGTACTAATTCCTAAAGTGCCATGTATTTGTAGAGCGCAGTCTCTTCGAAGTTTTCCATTAATGGGGAATAAAATCAGCCAATGCATCAACCGGCTTACCACAGTTGCCAGATTTTTCTACTTTGACTGTATTTCAATAATATGGTTTTGGATTAATAAAAGTAAAGAATTATTCTCTGCATTTATAGTCGTCTCTATATGCTAGGTTCACATGACCAGCCTCAGGAATTTCCAGCATCACTGCTTGAGCTTCATTGTATAAGGGAAGTAACCACCTTCAAAATATTTTTAAGTCCTTTGTTCATTATGCAGGGATTTTCTGCCCCTCATCCATGCTTTCCACCTATTCCCATTGCTCACACATTTGCTCCATCGCATAACAGAGTAGTTCCAACTCTGCATAGCCAAGCCAGCAGACATTTGGTGTCAAAGTAGTGTGCAAGAGAAGCCAGTGCACTGCAGTGACAGCAGTATAAGATTAAGGGTAAGGCAGCCCTGATACGGAACACTGTCTCCTGTGGCAGCCCTGATTCTGAGGTTCCTCGCACATTACCCAGCACCACGTGCATCTAGAGGCAAACAGTGTTAATCGCCACCAGTGCATCCTTATGCAAAATGCCCTCACCCAAGGGCTAGGAGACTTTCACACCTTCAAATGGCAACTTAGCTTTCTCCTTTGAGATGTTCATACACTTTCACAGGAGTTTTCTGCCACCATTTCTACTTTACCAGAGCTTTCCTGTTTCTCACTGCTAGTTTTCACACCTCCTCCTATGCTTTGGCCCATGAGCCCTCTAAAAGGGACTGGATAACTTTTCCCACATGACAAATTGGCAGCACTGGATTGTTGTTATTCTTTAGGTTAAATAAACAGTATGAGTAGGGAGCAGGTCTAGGTTAACTGAGGTAACAAGAGAAACAGAGCTTCTCCTGAGTCCAAACACTTGGTGGGTGGCATTTGCTTGATTCCCTATTGCTGCTCCGAATTGCACAGAGCTGGCAATCCAAGAGTTTTGCAATCAGGAATCAGGACAAAAAAAAAAAAATCCATATTTTTAAGCACTGAGGTGACAAATCAGAATTTGGTTTTCTTTTTTCTGGCTGTCTTCCTTAGATAGGAGAACTAGCAATTTATTGCTGAACTTTATTTGTCTTTCTTAAGAAGACCTGTGTTTCTCACAAACATTTGACTTAGTAAGTCAAGGCTTAAAGAGAACCACACAAGTACAGAAGATATGCAATGCCACCAGAAGTTCTGGTTGGCTCAAAGGGAAATTTCCACTTGCAGCTTGGGTAGATCTGTGTGGAAAGATGAGGCATTGCTTCGTTTTGAACGCTGCTCTGGTCTCAGCATCAGCTTATTTGGGGAAACTTCATAGGATTTACCCTGGTCAAGCTAATAAAAGGTGTGGCTTTCATTTTAAGCAAGTCTCTGTGTGTGGCATGAGACTCACTGAAGTGTCTGGACCAGTCAGCAAAGTTCCATATAAGTCAGGCTTTTTCAGATGACAGGTAAGTCCCTTGGCAACTGCAAGGATGAATGGTCGAGTTTTATTGTTTGTAGAGAAGCCCATACCACCCTTTTGAAGTAAAACAATCTAGATCCCCAGAGGGTCTCTTTAGCTTGTTTACTTTTAGACTTCTGGAAAGTTGGGGTAGTTGCTTAATTGACTTGTTGCTTTACTGTCTTGGGAACTCTTCCAGTAGCTTTATACTCTCTATGTTGTTGCAAAAAGGAAGACAAAGGGGAAAAAAAATCAAATCCCATAAAGATAGCATGATAAATGTTGCATCAGCAGTTTTTTAAAAGGATTTTGCTGTTATCAAAACTGGCAGACATTGGACAGACAGTCTCAGAATAATTGATATGGGCAAGAGGGTAAGCATTTAGCCTGTCAGTAGGCCAGCCACCTGTGCAAACAGCGCTTCCAACTTCTATTTCAGTTGCTGGCTCCTGAACAGTCAATTATTTAGGGCTTTCCAGAGATTTCACTGGTGTAGAAAAGAAATATTCAGGCCTGGTTTTGAAAGGTAGCTTTATCAGCATATCTCAGTTGTGCAATTACAGCCTTTGTTGCTCTTTAGGTGAGTGCAGGTTTTCAGTGAGACAGCTTTCCTTTGTTTAACTTTTGGGGAGTAGCAATAATACCATTCCTAATGTTCCCATATTCCTCATACCCCTGCACAATCCCTTCTACCTGCAATCTCTCTGTGTAAGCTGCAAAAGAATGGGATGAGTCAGAGAGCCACAGATACTTTTATCTCTCCTTTTCCTCCAAAAACAAGAATAAAACTTCTGAATAACTCCTGATGGGTGATTTCAGTAATGACTAAATACCAGTGAAAATAAACTACTTTGAAAGACCTTTTTCTGGAGCTGAAGCTTTCCTGGGGTGTTGTTCAACAGTAAAGAAGGCACGATTAAACAGAGAAGTCATGAATTCAGAATGAAAAGATGGATGTGTTTCTTTATCTCACTTATCTGGATCAGACATTACCTCACTTATCTGGATCAGACATTGGTGAACATGCTAAGAATATCCATATTGTTTTTGGTAAGGCTAATAATAACAACAATAATAAAACAACAACTAAAAAGAGCTATATGTCCTCCTGTTTGGGGAAGAAACAGAGCCACTAACTGCTAAATAATGTATTTGTCATCCTGGCTTATGATTTCATACATACCTATTCAAGGTTTCTTTACCCATGGCTAAGAGGGTATTTGATTTCAGAAACCTCTGATAATTTATATCATGCCTTGTTCTACACTCTCATGGGGATTTTGGAGCAAATTGTGCTACTTTTTCTTTTAAAATGAATAAAAATTTTAGACAAGTGAAGTGATTCATGTGGAAAAATACATTCCTAAAGTGATGCATAAAGTGTTTGGCTATGATCTGCTCATTAGCACCCAGGAACAATGTTTAACTGTCAGTGCTACAGCTCAGTTTTCAGGAGTGGTCAAGAGATGAAACATCAAATCATCAAATATGCTCATACAAGCAAATATTTCCCCATATTTTCTTCTCCTTCAAGGGTTGTTTACAAGTCACATACTCATAATTAATTCTATCTTCACTTTGTGTTTGGTGTGTCTCAATGAAGTGCTCAAATTTGTTTAAATCCCAAGGACACACTGTCACTTGCTTTCTTCCTTATTTGCCCAGAAAGATACATGCACAGCCTCTTTATGTCCTAACAGTTAACACTTTCTTGCAAAGTTTTTGACTGCTAATCCCAAAGTTACCTTTAATGACTAGTTCAGGATCGAAACCGATGCTGCTTTTGACCAGTCACTATGCTATCACACTGTTGGTGTTATTCGATCCTTTGTCATTGCTGAGTTGGATTTAGGGGTTATCTGGTTCAGCAGTACAATGGTCCAGGGTTGGGGTTTATGGGCACAGGTGGAAGCATTGCAGTCACACAAGAGGAGCTGCTGACCTGTTCCTGTGCCTGCTGGCCATTCTCGCCTCTCCCTGCCTTTCTCTCCCTGGAAGGACCTGGTCCCTCTACCCCCATCGCTCAGCAAAAGGAAATCACTTTTCAAACATATTTTCCAATAATCCCAGAGACATTACAAAGCACATTCACCAGACCAGACTGTGGCCTAGTTTTCTCGTGGGAGAACTGAAGTCCCATCATTTCAGTAATGGCAATGGATCCCATACAACCATTCAAACCTATGCACTGTCTCCCAATGGCCCCAATCTGTGCAGTGCTCTGTGCATTGTCCTGGGTACAAGCTGTCCCCAAAACAGCCCGTTTCATATCAGCAGCTACTTCAGATAGCAAAACAAAGCTAAATATGAAAAAAAAAAAAAA
>NDXB01015523.1:41678-62983 GCA_002631895.1 Agapornis roseicollis | reverse complement strand
TTTTTTATTTTTTTCTTTTTTTTTTTTTTTTTTTTTTTTTTAATTTCTAGACTCTGTGTCCCTTTACTCTCTTTAGAAGCCATGGTGCGTCCACATCTTCTGCTTACTCAAAACTCACTTTCAAGAACATCACAAATTATGACCACCAAAACAACTTAAAAGAAATAGAAGGAAGCATTGCTTTACATTATTTTCCTAACACACTGTCAGTGAAGATCAGATAATTTTTAGCCTGATGAAACTGCTTTGTATCTGTCTTGACAATAGCAAACCTGTCAAATTCACAGCAGTGATTTATATAGTTTTCTGATTACTGGAAAATAAAACAGTTAAAAGCATAGAAAAGCAGGTTTATATGTTGAAAGATTACTTTCTAGACATACCAAAATGTTTCATTACACACAGGTAATGATATTACATATAATACTGGAAGAGAAATTAAAATTTGTGCTTGCTGTAGTAAATGAGACCCTTAGTCTCAGGTGTACATGACTTCTAGCAATTTTTTCCAAAAACAGGATGAAAAACCTTGGAAGACCTTGCAGGATATTCACACTCTTGAGCTTTTCATATCTCATGCAAACCCTTACTGGGAACTGATGTTCCCTATTCAATCAAAAAGTCCTCCTCAGAGGATTCCAAGTCCCTATGCAGAAGTCTTTGTCCCTCCAATAACCATGGAGAAAGACTAAGCATATAAATTAAACTCCGAGAATTAGAATTCATGGGAATCCTTTGCTCCCACATAAATATCACAAAAGAAACAGCCTTTTTTTCTGCCCTTCTGGTTGCAAAATTCGTTAATTAATCTTCCATTTGTGAGGCAGAACTCCTTCCTTCAGCTTTACACATATGCTTCGTTCACACCAACCACATCAACAGAAAATATATTAGAAGCAACATTCTGTCATGGTTTCTCATGAAAGATATTTTAATTAGATTTCTTTGTCATAGTATATTCTCTGTGTCCTTAATTTGAAATGGTAGGTTTAGCCCCTCCCCCTGGTAGCTGGAGTTAATAAAACAAGCAACCCTTTTCTGCATCCTTATCTGCCATCTGGGGCATTGCTAGGGTCAGTAATTGTCTGTACTGGTGGAAGCACAGATGGATTTGGGGAATTAGGGCTTCACACAGATTGTGCTGTAGATTCCCTCAGAATATGAGCTTTTGTTTTCAAGCAAATTAAGTACCTCCTTCTCTGCTTGGTTGCAAAGACCCTTTTCCAATATCCAATCACATATCTAAGTAATCCTTTTGTTATTGCAGCCTCGGTAACTATGTCACTGAAAGAAATGTAAGCAAACCTCTTCCTAGAAGGGGTAGGCAGGGAGCTTTGCCTGGCCAACTGAGGCATTGGGGTATGGTGGAAGACTTTTGCGTAATACGTGACTTGACATATGACTCACATAAGGACCAGAGATACAGTGTTTGACAGTTCTATTTTTGCCTTTTTCCTGATTCTTTTTTTCCCATCTTGTGCCCTTCTGTGCCTCTTTCCCCAGGTCTCTGGGAATTACTTGAACCTGGGAAGGAGCTTTTGGTGTGAGATAACTAAGGCAGAAAATTATTCCTTTGCACATGGTCACCTGACAGCTGTTAGTCATCAGTTCTGCCTGGATACCAAACTACTTTCAGTAGGCTTTTCCTGCACATCTCTTCACTATTGCATCCAACAAATTTCACTGCATATATTATTTTAAGGGAATAAATTCATGTGATGTGTGATACTTGCATGGTTTCCAGAAAACGCACCAAATGGACAGTTAGCCACACTTTTGCTGGTGATTTAGAGTTGCTGATAAGTTTTTTTTTTTTTGCATTGTTATTCACAATGTCCATGGAACAGAAAGTAAGAACACTGGACCAGAAATGACATTATATATTCAGATCAGTTAAAATTTTAATAGTCAAAATGTATTAAAGCTGTTCAAAAATCCACGAAGCTGGACATTTTTATGGTAAACTAAAAAATGTTATAGTCCCAAAAGTTTCCCTCATTAAAACTAAATTCATCACTAGTTTGGAGACAAACATGCATTTAGACACTTTGTCTGGCTGCAGAAGCATTTTCCAGCATCCTTCTGTCAGCTAACAGCACTGAATCTTCCAAGTGCTGAATTTAATGATACAAGTAAAAACACTATTCCTGATCTTTCCTTGCTGTTCCAGGGCACCCTGCAGCCTCCAGCTGCACTGCTGATCCTGGGCTGGGATTCCAGTCAGTGCAGGGCAGTGCTGGAGCTCCAAGATCAGAGCCAATGGGAAGATGGCAACCCCAGATGATGCCCTGCACTCTTCCAAATGACAGGGAGCTCCTGCCCCAGCTGGTTCCTCACTTGTTTGTGGAGCCTCCTGAGTCCTCTCTGTTGCTTTTCTGACCCTACAGTCTGTATTTTACATGCTGCTACTTCAGTTAATACAGCACCCACTTGCCCAGCTGAGACTCTGCCTCCTTTCACGCACAGCACAAGGCACCAAAAGGAAGACAAGGATCCCTGGGGCAAATCACAGCAACAGAGGCTGAAACAACTGGTATAAAAGTAATTTTAATTTTCATGAGGCCACAGCGAGGAAAGGAAGCAAGCAGTGAGGCAATGGGTGATGTTTTCACCTTGAACTCTGCAGGTACTCAGATCTTGGTGCACATTATCACAGTGACCTAATTACAACTGGTTAAGTTAAAAGCTACAAAATATTTAACTCTTCAGTTTAATCCATTCCTAGAAACCTTATTCAGAATTCTGGGAAGGAGATTTATTTTTCTTTTTTATACCTTATATTCCAATACCTGAGTAAGAAAAGGATTAAAATAATGTCATATTCCTCTCATTCTGTCTATTGCAGAAGGCTACAGAAAGTATACTCATCACATTCTTATAAGAAGAAAATTAAAATCCACCTGTAAAGCAGAACTCCAGACTTCGACCATGGGAGCTGATAGAACAAATATATTTTGCTGTGTTTTAAACAGTTTTGTACACTTGAAAGCCCTTGACTGAATATACAAGGCAGAAAATTAAATTAGCCTGATACAATGAATTAACCTGATCCACTTTAAGAGGTAGGGAAGTATACATGTAAAGCCAGCTGCACCACTGCTTGGCATTCACAGAGATGGTAAACTGGAATTCTAAAGGACAGTTCCTCCCTGTACATGTAGAAAAGACAAAATTACTAATGCTCTTAACACATCCACTTTTCCTACTGTGGTTCAGCTTTGAGTCATCAATAGAAAAACGGCATTTCATCCAAAGAAGGGTCAAGAATGTGAATATGCGCAAATATGGGCATCTTCCCCTCCCTCCTGTAAATTGCAGGGTCCTAACTGGAAGACTTGTGCTGCTTCACCTATAGCCTTTCTGTGGAAGCCCCAGTCCGTAACGTACCTTGAAGGTCATTGGTAGCGATAATTGTGGATAATTACCCCCACATGAGCTCCTAGTCCAAAGCTGCAGCAAATGTGTCTTCTTTTCCTTAAACACATTTTAAAATTAATACTAACAAGAACAGTGATAAAGCATCTTTCAGGTTTGGTGTTTTACATTAGGAAGATAGAGCCAGGACCAGTGAGAACTGAGAGATTTCAGAATCAGAACAGAGGGTTTGGGAGTTTTTTGAGGCAAGGCCAAAAGGAGTCCAACTTATGAAAGGAAGGCAACAATGAAAGGAAGGCAAGAAATGCCTTGACAGTGCAATATGCATGGACAAGAGATTTAGTGACGAGGGCTGTTAAGACTTCTCTATTAAGGCTGGGAACTAAAGTTAGTCTAGTGCAACCTTGAAATAGACACCTTCAAAGCTGTGAGGGTTTAACATTAATATCACTTACTGAGGAGATGGGTGAGCTTTGACATAAAATCAGACAACTTGCTAAGGTATGCTTTGATCAGTTTTTCAGGAGAATTTCTTCGGCCTATGTATGTGTCAAGACTGGGACAAGACCCTTCCATTTATCACCTTTGTTCACAGTATCTTTGCACATTTAACAGCTACACATTTGTGCAGCAGCATCACTCCTGTTCATGAAGGCTCTCTACTAAGTTTGAGTGGGATTATTTTTGCTTGAGCAATAAGCCTGCTTTGTTCTTCGTTCCCCAGCATCAGAGACTGGCTGCAGCAGGAGACAGGTATCTCTGAGAGCACAGAGAAATCCCCTCAGTTTACTGAACATTTAGTACATCATTCTCAGCTCCACCTATTTGGGGACAGAAGAAATTTTCCCACCAGCCAGAGGTGGGAGATATTTCTGGCTTTCAGCCTTCTCTACAGCACCAGTGTGGGAGGAAACCCTCCTGGGGATCCATCTAGCCATCCTCCCAGAGGGGTCTGTGCCTGCAGAGTCATGGTTTATGCTTCTGACTCTAATATACAGACTAACTGAAATCTTTAGTCTTGACACAGAATACTTGACAGACGTGTAATGGTGTGTTTTACAAGTCTGTACTAACTGATCTTATGATCTCTCCTTGGCCTAAGGAACAAATATTTAGGTATGAAAACCATTGACTCCCCAATGCACACCTCCTCTAGAGACCTATGTGCTGTGTGCAGAAATACCCAGGCACTTATTCTTTATGAGCTTTCAGGCAATTTGAAAATATCACCTACACAATTTCCCAATCTTAACAAAGAGTTTGAACCCCAAAAAGTTGCATGGGGATCATTACTAAAAGTAAAACAGGCAGTGCTTTATGTAACTGCAAGGTATACAGTACTTCTGTTCTTCAGTTGCACAGTAATTGCTGACTATTGAAGCTCATGGAAAATGCCATATGTTTGAACCAAAGTTCCACGAACATCTTGTGTTCTTTAACTCACAGTGCTGATTAGATGGTCCTGTTATTGACTTTAGGTTTTACTAAGGGCAGTCACCAAACTGGGGGCAGCAGATGACAGGAGGAGCAGAGCTGCAAAAGCTTCTGCAGGAATCAGAACAAATTCTGTGATCAAACAGGTCAAGCCAGCTCCACATGTTACAGCTGCAAAGCATGGCTACAGTGCATTTACTGGAACAAAACACAAGGAAGAGGCTATACAGACATAAGCAAATAAGACTCAAAGTAAAGACCTGGGGAATATTATTTTTTTTTTGCATTGATTAAAAATGAAGGCAAAACTTTTGCCTTTTCATGTGTTTTATAAAAGTCATACATGTAGTGCTTTTACTTGCTCTATAGTAACATCAGCATTTTAGCATGATATCTGCTCCAGTTGCAACCCCAGTGGAGAGGCACTGCATGTTTAAAATTGGCCTTAGCTGTGTTAGGCTGGCACATGAGCATATTCATATGGAAGCAGTTTTGAACACTGAAATAGTATGGTCTTTATACTTGTTTGAGTATAAGGGGTTTTGAGTTTAAGGAATTCAGGTACAACAAGTACATTAATCAACCACTGGGTGTTGGACTAGATAATCTTCAGAGGTCCCTTCCAACCCTATTGATTCTGTGATTTGATTGTGCTCCTCACAATGAACACTGAGTATGCATTCTCAGTGTTCAGGCTAAGAAAGTTAGGGCTGTTCAGCCTGGAGAGTAGAAGACTGCATGGAAACCTCATAGCAGCCTCTCAGTATCTGAAGGGAGCTTGCAAGAATGATGGAGAAGGACACTTCATTAGGGACTGTAGAGGTAGGACAAGGGGGAATGTGTTTAAACTTAAGCAGAGGAAGTTCAGGTTAGATACAAGGAAGTTCTTTACTGTGAGGGTGCTGAGGCACTGTAAGAGGTTGCCCAAAGAAGTGAGGTAAATGATCCGTCTCTGACAGTGTTCAAGGCCAGGCTGGATGCAGGCTGGTTGACATGGTCAGATCTTAGGTGTCCATGCCTATACAGGGGAGTTGAAACTAGATGATCTTAAGGCCCTTTCCAATCCTAAACATTCTATGATTCTGTGTGAATAATAAGAGAAAATGACCTTTAAAGTGAGCAGCGTGTCTAGTATAGACCTCAGGAAACATTCTTTATTTTCTCAGTGGATTTCCCTTTTCTCTTTGGAAATTCTTTAATCCTTTTTGTCTGTTTTTATTTTTTTTTCCCCTTTAAATCAGCACTTGGTAACTTAGGGTGAAAGACCCTACTATACTTTCCTTTTTCACAAAGATGCCCATGAAATCACAAGAGTCATTTCTACCCACTCAGTGTCCTCAAACGATTTGTCTAAGCACTTTCAGCTACAAGCTTCAGTGTGTAAATATCCACACTTTGTCTGACTGAGAGCACTGCAAGCAGAAACTGTATTTGAGGATTTTGTGATTTTTCTGTACTAGTAAAGCAAGCAAAGAGAAACAAGAACAGCAATACTTTTATGCCTGTGAACTATTCAAATAGTCAAATACTTCATTACAGAGTAGTTTTACTATCTGCTGATGTAGTCCAATAATGACTGAGTGAACTGGAAGGAGAAGGCTTTTTAATTAAGTAGTTTTTTCCAACTTCAAAAACTATGATTTAAGCTGAAAAATTTACACAAGCCTGTGATTTCAGAAACAACATCTAATTTCAGACTTACATGGCTATAGGTGACCAGATTTTAATTACAGAGAATTATAGCAATTACAAATGCTGAATCACAACTTGGTCACCTGTTCTGTGCCCACAAACGCTGCTTGCGTCATATAAACATTTCATTTTCCTTGCAAATGTAAAGATAGGACAGACTCTGGAAGGTGAACTGATGACTTTCCCAGCTTTTCAGCCAGCTGACATGGGTGACATTCAAGATTATACAGATGACCTCTTCAGTGAACCAAAGGAAGTTTATTTCAGGCCAGGTATCTAGTATTGCATGAAAATCTGGTGTCATGCCACTTTCTTTATCTGACATGGCTCCAGAGAGCATGCAGAAAGGTCAAGTATCTTACCCTAAGTGACAGAGTGACTGAATGGCTTCTAGACCTCTGCTCCCAACTACTAGACCTCCCACGTTCCTCAGCCATGTCACACAGAGAAACTCAATAGCCCCCATTGTTGGAAAAAGGTTATTGCCTGTAGTCACATCTTGCTGAAACTGTGTTTGGGGGGCGGGGAAATGAGTATCTAAAGGTGTAGAAAAGAATGACTTTTGCCCTCTTCAAAAAGCCTGCAAATGTCTGTTCTCCCCCTCCTTCCCCTACCCATCCACTCCACTAGGAATCAGTACATCTCCTGACACTGGCAGTCTGACTCTGCGTCAGCATCTTTCCAGAGAGCAGCTTGCAAAATACACTTCTGCTGTGGGGTTTATTTCTTTTTAGTCATAACCTCCTGACTCATTTAATAGACTAAGTATCTGGGATGGAGACCAAAACTTTGTAGCTGGATTCTGTTTTCTGTCCCCCAAGGCAATTAAGCCCTTCAAGCAGTATGAGCTTGAGACCCCTCTAGTGTTGCCTGCTTGATCCAGGAAGGACCATTGAAAAAGAAAGAAACAGCCTAGCGTGTTGAGGTTCTCATGTTCCCAGCAAAATATTGTTGCTTTGTTTTAAAAAATGTTCTTAAAAGATCTACATGTATAATATTAAGCAGTTAGCCATTCAGCCCCAGAGTTTAAGTGTGTTGTATGGACAGGTTAGCCGCAGGACTCCCATTGACTGTAATGGGAGTTTTGATACAAGATCTTTTTTGCAGGGTATTGGTAATCTGTACGTTCACTCACATGAGAGAAAGTTTTAGAGAAGTGTCCTGAGGGGCTCTGGTTAATGAAAGAAACTCTGATGTCATGACAGCACAGCTCAGATCTTACATTACTCTTGAGTGTCTGAGTGGGTTGGTGATGCCATGAGTCCACAGCTTTTACATGAGATTTTTACATGCTGTCTTATTTCACATGTCTGAAGTGTTCTGGAAATTCTCCTATAGCATTTCTCAAGTGTTTATCATAGCAAATATGGGAGCACAAGAGAAAAATATTCCTCAGATTCTTTCTGAAGGTAAAATATAATACTACTTTTTAAATAAAAGCTTTCTTTGAAGGAATCCTTAATAGCAGTTTGGTACATATAGATAGAGACTATTATTTTCCTAAGCCCTCTGAATATTTTGCATACCACCAGAGGTATTTTTTTATTGGCTTGTGCCATAAATCTTAGTCTCATGGGTCTTTAGCATATACTTAAAACTTAAAGAGCCTCACCGACTCAGCAAAAATACACACAAATGCAAAGCTACAAAACCAGATTGTTTCTGAGACTGGGAAAAAAAGAAAACCCCAGAATGGTGGCTTGATGGGATAAGTCTGCAGGAAAACAACTGCCATTAAGCAGCAGATTTTTATAAGTGAGTAAGTATGCTTGTTAGAATGGTGCTTTGGAAACCAAACATCTCACATCCAAATATAATGCAATAAATCTCTCTCAAAGGATTTATCTCTTAATTTTAGACTTGACACTAGTTGTGTAAATGGATCAGCACAAAGAGCAAATCAATTTTCTTATTGATCGCATGAACATTTTAAGAGCACTCCTGTAATTCCTGGTGTCTTCACTGTTTCCGTTTCTGAAGATACTAAAAAGAATTTCTGTTAATGTTCTTAAAAGAGAGGGGAATTAGTGATTCCTGGCCTGGATTTAGAAATCATTTCAAGGAGGCTGTCACCTGAAGAGGATTACAAAAAGATTACTGTACAAGAGAGTCAGCTATACAGTGTTCGTCTAGATTTCATACTAAGCAGCAGAAGTAGCTGAAATTTGATAGCATACGAAAAAAGAGTGGTAGATTCAAAATGTGGAGTGAACAGGTTACACAAAGGTATGAAGAATAATTTTTGCAGATGGTTGTTCAGGAAGTCTCAGAGAAGAGAAGGTCGCAGTCCTCAGAGTAGGGGAAACCCAGGAGATACACATAGATGGACAGATAGATAGATACAGATAAGATTTTGCTGCTCTGTAGAAAAAACAATGACAAAATATTCTTGTTATGCAGGTGTAGTGAGAGAAAAAAGGAACTGTGAGATAGGATCAGTTAAGAAGAGTGGAGTCTGTTCGAAACACCTGAGGAAAAATAAAAACTAATACGGTATATATGGCTGTGTCTAAACGACTGATACAAGCTGCAGTATTTTCCAAGATCCTGTTCACTGATTATCTAGACAGAAGACCTGGCCAGAATGTACTGTACCGAGTCTCTCCTTGGCGAGCATTTCTGCATTTAGTTCCATGGAAAGTATGGTATGGACAGGTAGGAGGAAAAGGCTGCAAGTGCACATCCAGATCCCATCTCAGCACAGAGCTGGGATATGTCCAGGACCTGCACTTGGACCCAGAAACCAGGAAGTACTGCCAAATCCCACAATATTCACATCGTCTTAGCAGAGCGCAGGACGATCGTGAAACCATCTGTGTGATGCAGCTGTGAAAAAGGCAAAATGTTCTCCTGGGATGTAACAGGGGAGGGATTTCCAGCAGAGATAAGGAAGAATTAATGCCTTAGAAGGGCCTCCTCTGGCATGGCATACTTAATGTCATCCATGTTGGAGGAAAACTGACTTGCATAGAAAGAAGTAGAGGCAAAAGCTAACTGAGTAAAGAGAGACTTTCACCAAAGAAAATGAATGACTGAGCTGGGTGTTTTAGCCTCCTCTTAGAGGGGAAATGATCACTGTATTTCAGCACTTAGGGACTTAAATAACAGCAAGTTGCCATCCACTCCCCAAAACTTTCCAGCACCCACTACTTTGCCTAGCTAGAGGACAACAGCATCACCACCAGCTACAGCTTCACCAGCTTGCTGCTCTTCCACCCATCTTGCCTTACCAGCAATTAAGTTTGAGGGGAACTTTAAGGTTTTCCCAGATGGAGGCATTGCTGTTCGTCCAAAATAGCTGTGTTGTTCAGGCCCATGTTGCTTGCTCTCTCCATAAATTTAGCTACTTGACCACGGTTTTGGTTTTAATTTTTTTTCTGGCACATGGCATTCAGTCCCACAACACACCCAGTGTCTCAAGCCAAGAATGACACTTAATTTTCAAGCAGCCTTATTGATGGTATTATAGCTAATATAAATTATACAGAAATATTTAAAATAGCAGCAAGGTCATTGTGTTGCCCAAAAATAGTATATGAAGAACTTCATATTTTCTTTTAATCATTCTCACTCAGTAGATAAACACTTTGTGAGCAATTGTTTCTAATGCAAAGCCAAGTCAGGTATTAGATAGCAGAGGTTATTAAATACTTGAGTTTGGAAACATTGATACACTGAGAAATGCTATGTTTTCACTCAAAAAAAGACAAACCAGCCAAAACCCACCCCTCTCTAATGAGCCTGACAAGAGCTAGACACATTTTAGGAGACACATCTGGGGCAAGATTATCGATTTGGGCCTCAAGCCCAGCCCTGCTTATGGGCCGCCAAATTTGCCCATCTGTGCATTTGCTTTGTGAAGCATTTGCCCTATGCAGATGGCCTTCAGCACAGAAAGTACCGTTCAAATTCCACTTAAATCCTCAAAATGCAGCCTAAGAGAGACTTAAGTGGCACAGGCCCCTGTGCAAACTCTGCATGAAGGAGGAAACTGGATCATTTTTCAAGCATTGACACCTGTGTGCACAGCTGATAGATTCTCACACCTGGCTAAACAGATGACTGATTTTGCACATGGAAAAACTATTTTAGAAATAATTTTGGGATGCATAAATGGTACAATATTGCAGTCACCATAGGAGTTCATGCTTGGAAAAGACCATATGCGGGGCTGGTAATTTTGGGTAAAAGTTGCGTTTCAGTGCATAGAACAAAAGACCAAAACGGAAGATAAAAGAAGCAGCATTCTTACCCTGTGCTTCTCAGATATTATAAAAAATCTGGAAACATGTTTTCCACTTCTTAATTCCCTCAATACTTGAAAACCACTTCAGGCTACAGCCTAGCATAGTCATGTATCAGCCTCTCCAGCTTTTCCAGGCACTGCCAAAGTCTGTTTTGTAAGTCTTTGCACCCTACAGTTTTGTATCTCGGATTTCTCTGACTGGGGCAGACAAAATTACAAGCACTCTGCCCAATTCATCCCTCCCCTGACTGACTGGCCCTATTTCTTCTCCCCAGATCAGTGAGCAAAAGCTGAGTGGATGGTACAGTAGTGATCCCGAAGTATGCCTTCCCTGCTGTCACTGCAACGTATAGCTGTGATTGGATACACAGGCACATCCCCAGAATGGGTGAGCTGTTGTGATGGAAAATTAATTTAGCAAACAGCAACTGCAGAGATTCTAACTTAATAATCTGTGGCCATATGCTATAGCCATGGACAACCAGCGAAGAACCATGCCTACTCCAAAACCATACCATTTAGCACTGCAAAAATGAACCAGAACAGGCAGAATATACTCCTCTGCCTTTGGAGCCATTATTTTCCTCAACTCTATCACAGTATTCTGTTTATATTTTCATCTGTCAGCTCTAAGGCACCTCAGGTGCAAGTAATACCGGATACTTCCCAGATTTGCATTGAATAATTTTGATTGTGAAAGCATTATCCAAAACACTCTGCTTGCAGCAGGGCCTTTAAATAATTCATGCAGGAGATCCTATTAAGATTGGAGACATGTCAAAAGAGGGAAACTACATTTCTTTGCCATTGTTGTTGCTGTAAGAATTGTAGGAACTAAATGGAGATGAAACAGTGCAGTCAAAGGCTATGACAGTCAAGTAGGCTGGGACTGCCTGGAAAGGCTGTGAAAAGCAACTCCAAGAATAATTGGTAAGTGAGACTGTGCCATGCGGGATTTCATTCACCTTCCAGTATGTTGCCCAATGAGCTAGGAAATGCCTGGGTGCAAGCATCAGTTTGGAAACGCCAATGGAATTTTGCTCAAGCAAGACAAAATAGAAGGACTCACCCGTTAGGTGTGAGAATTGGCAGCCCTTCTGCATGGAAAATGTAGAGCTGGTGGAGGACACAAGTGAAATGGAAGTTACTTTGCTGCACCAATCAATCAGTTAACACCTTTGTCAGTTTGTGCTACCCACATAACTGAAGTGGGATATTCAAGTACAGAGGCTAAATATAAATTTATAGGAAAATATGATCTACGTTCAGCAATGCGTCACTTGGGTCTGAATAGGTCCTTCATTTCAAGCTCTTCCATCTAGTTACTTCCCAAAATAAATGTGAACATGACAAAAGAAAAAGGGAGAAGGAGTAGGAAGCAGGGTAAAAAAGAAACATCCTTTGTAATTCATTGGGTGCAACCACAGGAAAAAAGGCACAGCTCCTTTGCCTACCTATGCATCTCATGGCCAGATTTTTAGAGGCAGCAAGAAGTACACCAAAATGCTGCAAGAAAGAAACAGCAAAAGGTCTGATTCCTTCTGTTTCATTACATGAAATGAATGTGGAGATCTGTGATTCAACGGAAAATAGAAGAAAAAAAAATTCCAACACACAAAAAAACTAAAACATAATTCTGCTCTGAAAAGTGACTGCAAATGTGTCACCTTGGGAGTAAGCATTATGCTTAAAACTATTCCTATCTGTCATTACCATGTCAAAAATGCTGATTTCTAGAGCATTACTTTCTGTGAGGCCTGAGATACAACCCGAAATTTCAGAGTAAAGCTGAATCTCTTTTCCCTGGTGAGTGCATTAGACTAAAATAAGTCTCCAGAGGATTTGCAAAAGAATAGCAAATTCAACATTTGTAAACGGCTCTATTGGTATTCAGAAGTATTAGAATCATCTCTTTTTTTCAGCAAAACGTGCAAGGCTATAGAGGATTAAAAGTTAAACACCCTACCCCAAAAACACAGCAGCTATGATTATGAACAAAACCTAGCAATAGATCTGCTAACAAAGATCTCAATAAACTTCAGGATGTTTACATTTGTAACTAGATTTGTGCCTGAAAATGATAGTTGCATTTCACAGAGGCACACTCTTCATCTGCTGCACCAGTGGGGCTGCAAAGGGTACAGCCCTTCATGGGTGCCTATAGGGATGCTGGGGAGGGACTCTTCATTAGGGACTGTAGTGACAGAACAAGGGGTAATGGGTTCAAACTTAAACAGGTGAGGTTTATATTGGATATAAGGAAGAAATTCTTTCCTGTTAGGGTGGTGAGGCACTGGAATGGGTTGCCCAGGGAGGTTGTGAGTGCTCCATCCCTGGCAGTGTTCAAGGCCAGATTGGATGAAGCTTTGGGTGCCATGGTTTAGTGTGAGGTGTCCCTGCTTATGGCAGGGGGGTTGGAACTGGATGATCTTAAGGTCCCTTCCAACCCTAACTATTCTATGGGTGGAGCGTCTCCTGACCGCTGCTCCATGGGCATTGCATAGTGTCCCACACTTGGGGCTCTGCTGCAGCTGCATAGACATGGAGCTTGGCTCCTTCTCTGGGACAAGGATGATCATCACAGTCTTGTCCAGCAGCCCATTGAGCCTGGGTCCTCTGCAGCTTCATTCAGGACACTCTAGTCTCCATACTCTCAGTGTTTGTTATATTCAAAGAGGGTAAAATCACTGGTTTTGCATATTGCTTGCAGACACAAGGCAGGAGGCTGGGAACATTCCATTTCCCACCCCTCTCTTACCCTTCCCCCAACACCTCACCAGGTTTCAGCATCATCAGCTTCTTATATCTGACCACTTTATTTTTTAAAGTCCACAAACACAAAGGGCAGCTAAAGTTTTTCCAACTTCATCTGTGCCCATCATCTTTTGCATTTCTTTGTAATAAATGTATGAAAACTGCATGTTTGGTTCCCTGAATTTATGACTTGGATGCTTTTCAAAGTCCTTATCTTGTTTTTTTGAAACAGTAAAATGTTAGAGAATTTGGGTTAATCTTTGCGCCTTTTATATTGTGATCATTTTGTTTCACTAAAAACAAAGTACAAATAATTGGCTTTACTCCTATCTGCTCTGTTTAAGGTTTTGATAATTTAAATGTGGGCAAATTCTTCTTTGGAGCCAATTAAACTGAAGACTTTTGTAAAGAGCAGGACTTGAAGTAGAAAAAAACAGACACAGTATCATATATAAAACAATGTGGGATTCCTTTCCTGTTACCACAATAACAGATTTGAAGGGTTTGCTTTCACAAATAATTCAACCCTGGTGAAAGTGATATAATTCAGCTGAAGCTAGTGGAGTTTGCAGGAGCTCGGAACTTCGATTCACTGTTTTGCTCAAACGGTTTAAGTGACATGTGATTTAATAAAGACAAAATGGAATTTTCTGTCCTAGCTGCTACCAAGTAATTTAATACACCCTCTTTTCAGCTATAGATAAACAGAAAATACTGTGATGAGTCTATATAATCTACAGAAATATTCACTTAAGAAGGAGCATGTTCTGGGAAGTCCTTCGAACATATATGCTTAAGTATATATTATTGCTACCATGAAATACAGCAAAAGGTGAGGCTTGCCTCTTGGAAGATTCCAGTTAAGAAAGCCTCCTCTGATGGATTTTACCTGTATGACCACAGTTCCTACCAGCCATTTCATGCCTTTGTGTTTCATGCCAAGAAACCAATTGTGGGACAGCTCATCCTCCCCAGCCACAGGGCAAGGACATGGTGTAAAAAGAGCCGTGGGGACCAGCATGGATGGCGTCTGCTGCTTGACAGCAGTGCTGTGTGCTAATGGTGGCATTCCAGACAGAAGTTCGCCATCACTGGCCCAGATTAATTAGAAATGTATACAGTTTAAGTATGTATTTCAAAATATAGAAGGAGAATAAAAAAACAATACAAGAACTGAAGGAGCTGAAATCTTAATATTTACGTATTTCCAAATGATATGTGATTTATTTCTCTGTGTTTATATGAAGCTCAGTAGACTGCTAAAGAACAAAGCAACATGGCTGACTCCCAGGTCTGACTTACATGAGAAGCGTGTGCCACTCGGTACTTCTGCTCACTCAGCCAGTCCAAGACAAGCATGAGAAGACCTGGAATAAAAACAACTGATCATTCTTCAGAGTGCTGGTATGGTTTTTTGGAAGTGTAAACACAAAGTTATTGCTGTGCCTTTGCCACTACTGCCACTTCAGAGGCTGAGACATGTGAAGGGCTGGCTGTACATGGAGCTAACTGCCTGCCGAGGTAAACACTGTTCTGGCATAAAAAAATATCAGACCTTATACAATAACAGCTGAAAGAGCTGATACCCTGGGGCAAACCAGACATTACCAAGAATAGGATGTGAACTCTCTAGAAAATAACAATTTAAAAATGTCAGCAGTAACAGAGAGACTCTTAAATATATCACACTTGCCATCTTAACTGCTGCCTGTATTCACAGAGAAATTCTAGAGCTTTGAATTTGGGCTAAATTACATTTACGTTTAGGTTTTGAACATTAAATTTGTAAGTTACTCATAAGAATGAACATACCCAGGCATTTTGGTAAGTAACTCCCATAATCAGTCATTTTACATTTCATTCAAGAGCATACCTTCCCTATCAGAAGTATTAAAAGCTAAAGATAAACTACCATTTTTATTCTGGACTCTGCCAGTGAAATTAATTGACTGGTTTTGATGGATTTATGCCCCTAGATTATTGGTACCAGATAAATTAGAATTAGTTCTAAATTATGTCTTTGTTTTCAGGAGATACCTGTGGCATCTTGATGTATTAGCATCAGAACTCATATTCACTCCATGAGGCAATTACCCAGCCCTAGAAACTGGCATGAGAGAGATAGGAGCTCTTCAGAGAGCAACTAAAAATAATTAGAAGGTAATCCCAACTGTGATAATAAAATTATACAGAAGATCCTTCAAAGAACAGTGTTATTAAAGGTTTCTCCAAAATGACCAGAAGCAAGACCTGTCCATTCAGACTGCAGTTATTATTGCTGAGATAATTAGGTTCTAGAAAGCTTCCTGGAGTGTATGTAACTTCGTTTCTTCTAAGCAGAAGTAACACTATTTTGTCTCAAAAAAATAAAAAATCATTTGCTTTCTTTACATTGGGCCCAAAGTAAACATTGAGAAAACCTCAGAGCCAAACAATTCTAATTTGTTTTAAAGGCAAAAAAAAATAACCCCTGCCTTTTAATGTTTCTTACCAGTTTAAAGCTGTACAATTCATCATATTCTCCTCATAGAGGAAAGGTTTTTTGGTAAGTAGAGGGCAGATGTTGCAGAATCAGGTTCTAAGGGCACATTATAATTCTGGCTGTCACAATTGTCACTGTACTAATCTAACAGCTGTCTGGCCACCACATAAAAATTCATAGCCTTCACTTACACATCCTGGCTTCCTATGTGCTATAGGCATATATATACTCAGTGAGCAATTTGCCTCGGTTGTTATCCTTAACATCAGATGATCTGAAAGGTGCTACAGCAATATAGCATGCTAAAGCAACAGGGAAGCATGTAAAACTTTTCAGCATGAATTCCTGAGGATATGAGAGATTTAAATTCTACATCACAAGGACCGGAGTATCTTAAAACACATAAGAAAAACACTGAAAATGGAGCCCTGTTCTGCTAGGCATTGCAACCAGTTAAGAAAAGACATGCACAGTTTTTTGCTTCACACCCAAGGCGGTTGTCCCTGTCATCTCTGGAGCTCTTGATTTTTCCTAATTGCTAATGCAGGCATACGGATAAACCCTTTACTCCAAACTACATATTTTTGAATTTAGAGACCAGAAATCCTCCACCAGATATCACAACAAAGCACTGAACAGGGACCCTATTTCCTTCTACTTATTCTAGTAGGCATATGGAAAGACATTATTAGGGCCTGAAGTTAAAATAATAACCTCCCTTTCATTAAAGGGGTCAACTAACAAGAAAGAAATGAAGTCTTACATCAGTATTAGGGCAGCACCTGAAAGCAAAAGTCATCCTCACCTACAGCCCCTGTTCTAAACTCCATTTTGTGCTTTTACCCATTAATGAGGAAGAGGAAATGCCTAGATCCAATCCAGGTGCTCCAGAAGATGCTATCGTTAGTAGGTTGTTTGTTTTCATTCTGTTGGTAGCTGTAGTTGCTAGCATAAATTGAAGCACAGCTGAATCCTTTTGGCTCATCCTAATTCTGTTCTGGTGGGACTTTTCCATTCTCACTGTTCTACATCAGGATATTTTTCTTGGGTCCTTTAATTCTGTTTCCATGTAGCATTCAAAAATCAGAGAGGAAAAATGCTTCCTTCAGTATCTGAATTCCACCTGCTATGCACAGTATCATGTGAACCTCTGCACAGTTGCTTAATACTACAGGAGCCTCCTTAAAGTACAATTTCCTATGCTGAATGTCATAGCTGTATTGTAGAAGCATCAAATATTTCACTGTGGGTAAAAGGTATTAGCAGGGTACTGCTTTCACCTTTTTTTGGGATATATTTTAAAAGCAAACAATGAGTATATTCACATGAAATAAAATACAGTAGATGCCTCTGCATATGCATTTATATATTTGCATGCTGAGGCAGGCAGGAAGGAACACAGGTATCAAATACTTGCAAGGCAAAATCAGAACTTGAGCTTCTAAAAGTAAATCACATCCAAATTGCAGAGGTTTATACAACTGTTAGACATTCTGAAGGCTAGAATGTCAGGTTTGGCTGCTAAGCCCTGCCAAAGACCTGCTGGAGGTGCCCCCTGCTTTTTCTGGAGCTAGGTCTTCAGTGTTATACAGCCAGAGACCAGGAGATAAATTTTCTGGCCTGAGTTTCTTCCTCTCTCTCCTAACATCCCTCACTGCTCAGGAAGCAAAACTTCTTCCATGTACTCTGCTCTCTGTCCAGATAATTAGAAAAGCTGTATCACAAATTTATAGTTCTTCAGTATTTCTTTTTTTCCCCACTTTTAGTGGCTTATTATTGGAATAAGGCAAGTGGGGAGGATGCATGCTCACTGTATTTACTACTTCTCTGTTACTATGACTTTCCACCAGCTCTGCAAATATTTTACACATTCACTAATTAAGAAGGAGCCAAGTTGGAGCAATGAGTAAATAATAAGTCTCATCTCCGGGTCCACTCCAATGCTGCTCATAATAGTAGTTTTTAAAGCAAATGTGGAATTTTGCCTGAAGACAGTTTTTGTGACGTATGGTAAATGTAGCTTAGGGCTTAGTTTATTTCTCAACTTAAATTCCACTCTTTGGTCCCATTGATATAGAATTAAACCATTGTCAGCACTCAACACTGATGGTATGTATCTACTGGACTGCTCTGTGGTCTCCTACTGATCTGTTTCTCTTAGGATAACAAGTTCATCATGCTGGTCACAATATTGTGTGGAGGCACACATCTCTATAGCTAGAAAGAGTTACTGCATTGCCAGACGTTTTCTTTCAGAGTATTTTATTTCATTTTCCTTGTCTTTGGGTGAGGAGATTTCTCCCTTTCAATCCCTCTAGGACTGGTTCGTCCACGGTCATTTGTTCTCCAAGCTCTGCTTGAAGAAGTTGCACAAGTCCCTGCCCCTTGCACACTAATCCTCAACCATTTCCCTGGAGTTCCAGGGGCTGAGATCAAGGAGAAACTTGTGAGTGAGATGTCACTAACGCACAAATAAAAATGGTGTAGATGTCAAGGCTGAAGAAAGGCAAAAATACGAATGGAAGAGGAGCTAAGCCAAACCATAGGGAAGTGCGTAAGGTAATCAGCTCTGACTGCCAACACTGGCCACTCAGCTTTTCCTATGGTGAGCCACAGACTGCTTGAGATTCTTCATAGCTATAACAAGGCTCCAGTCTTTCCATAATTTCCATTTCTCATCTCCCTCACATCCTTTTAAATCTGTATTTCCAATATTTTTTAAGGGAGCGAAAGGAACAGGCAAGCAATTGATCGTTAATCTCCCCTTTTACTTTCAGAAAGGAAAAGTCTTTCAACAGAGTTAATTTAATTATTTTTATGGGAGACTTAAATCTCATTAGGAGCATTATTTAGTAAAAGAAAATCCCAAGGAGTGAAGGCAATGGAAGGCAAAACTAAGCCTGTCTTCAGCTAAGCATTCCTGTCTCTCCTGCCCTGATACTCTGCTCCTTGAATAAGGCTCACACAGCCACTGCCACCTCACTTCCAGGGATAAAAATCACACCAGCATAAGTAAAAGAGAATGGGGAGCTTGGAAACAAAGCAGCAGAAAGTGGCTTTAACTTTTAAAGCCACATGAGAAGTCTTGGCTCCTTGATACCAAATTAATTTGCTTTATCTGGCTGAAATCATGGGCTACTTTGTGTGGATCTGCTCTTTAAAAGCTTGGATCAACTGCTCATTGGTTAACTATTAATTGAATATATGAATGTCTGGGGTACCTATTCCTGGTATTCTTAGGCAGGTAACAAAGAAAAGATACAAATGCTACACAGATGGAGTCTGCTTAGATAATATAATTCACTTCATATGAGAATACAACAAATACAAGCTCTAACTCAGCCTCTCCTGGAAGACAGAGGTTTCAGCAAGACATAGCAAACTAATGGAAATCTTAAATGTAAAGAGAGCGGGTGAAGTATGAAACTCTTTCAGCAAGCATGCAGCTTTCTCTCAGGATGTGAAGTAGCAGCTAACTGGAACAGTAATGTGGAGTTCCCTATCTTTTTTTTTTATTTTTATTTTATTATTTCTTCTAATGTGGCTGCACTGGGTACCACCTTTTTGCTGCTCTCTCAAACAGTCAGTGAGTTTAGTAGCACATGTGCCATTCTGTCACTCAGCCCATAATGAGACACTATGTGGTATCACACAGATGGTTGGCATTGAGCCCAAGTGGAGAAGTGGCCCAAAGCAAGGTTGCCAAGAACAAGTTTAGCACCTCTGATGCTGAGAAATACTTCTAGGTGTTGCAACTCTAAATTGTTTAAAAACTCAGATACTTCTTGAGGTCAACATACGTGTAAAAGACAACAAAGAAGCTGCAAGTTCTGGGTTGCTGGAAGTCCTGGAAACACAGAGCAACAACATCCTCTGGTCTGCCAAGGGAGACTTGACATGGACATCCATATCTATATGCTTTGAACATTTGCATTGCAAGGGATGAAGCACGGGGGGAAGGCACGGGGGCAGTGGGGAAGTACGGCTGCATCCTGTTAGTATCTAGTGGCTAAGCACAGAAAAACAGAGACATAAAAAGAGGAGTAATGTGTATGAGTAAATCCTTCTGGAGGGGAACAAAGAAACCTCTGCCTGGAATCCGGCCCTCATGACAAATCTTTAATCCATAATGCTTGCCTCAGCCATGTTCCAGAGTTGGGTTTATTGACCTAAAAATGCTAGGCACATGCGAGAGCGTTTAAGAGAGGCATGTGCTTCATGTCACACTTATCTTTTAGAACAGGAAAAAGGAGGAAAATTGGTTTTCCTCCATGTTTCAGTTTCAGCCAAAATCTGAAAGGAATAATAGACTAATATCTAGGTCTGCTCCTTTAGGCAGTTTTTATGCTAGATAAAATTCAAAACAGAAACTATCCTACCATAAAAACAAATGCAGAAAACTAAAAACTTTGTAGCAGAAAGTGGAAAATTATGGTTATATACTGGATTTTCTCTTAGCCATATGAATATTGGTATGAAAGTCATGAACAAAAAGAAATTGAGTTGTAACATTTGGAGCTGGAGTGACCCTGCTGAAAATTTTGATTTGGGCCCCGAACTTCTGGGTTGCTAGTAAAGAATATCTTGAGGCTGAGAAAATCTCACACTGAAAGAATGCATGATCAGGTCAGTGAGGGAACACTTCCTCGCCAGGGCATGAAAGGTTGAATCTAGAGGTATTAACCAATTCAAACACAGAGCTAAAATGGAATTGAGGTAATATCAAAGCAAACTGTGTTCTCTTCAGAAACAGTTGCCAGGCTGAAGTTTCCTGCTCACTATTTCTAATATAAAGAAACTGAGATGAAATACAGAGTTATTACATTTGGTTTATTAATTGACTCTCTTTGCTCAACCTCATATGTCAGGAATTTCAGAGCATCACCAGAAGTACAGATGTCAGCAGTTGGCAACCAGTGATTTCTGGCTGCTCAGAGGTCATTTTTCTCTTGGATTCCCCCTGTGAAAGGTTTGAAATTCACCATTAAACAATATCGCATTTCATGCTTGCTTGCTACTTCAGGTCCAGGAACTAAATTTCTTTGGAATAGTGTAACAGTAAAAGTCAGAGAGCCTGTTTGCTTTTGATGTTGGATGTTTTCCTATATATGAATGCAATGCCATAAATTGTTTATACCTGTGATCAGATCATACACCATAAAATAACTAACACACACATTCTGCACACAAATGGATAAAAAAAGAAACAAAACCAAAACCAAACACACACACCCCCAAATATAGTTCTGTTGTTTTTTGGTTTTGTTTTGTTGTTTTGGGTTGGTTTTGTTGGTTTGGTTTTTTTTTTGTTTTTTTTTTTTT
>NDXB01015523.1:6553-36594 GCA_002631895.1 Agapornis roseicollis | reverse complement strand
TCATTCCTCAGCCTTTTCATTCTTCTTTTTTTTTTTTTCCCAAACACTTTAAGCCTCACTTTCTGCAACATGAAAAACTGGTTTGATTGACTGAATATCAACTTATGCTTCTGGATATTCTTATATTGAAAATTACTGAGGATTTATCCTGTTGTTATGTTATGATATGTTGTATCTATACTTAGATTTTTTGCTTTCATAGTATTTGAATGTCCTGGCAAAAAAAATCAGTTTTATAAGAAATAACAGTTATTCAGAATTACTGAAAAATTGCAGACAGGTAAACACTCAATTAATTAAAATTATGATAGTTTTGTTGATTAAGGAGAAGGTTTGTGCATTCTGTCTTCAGAGAGTTTGCTATGAGGTTTTTGCCCAGATGTTGAGTATGGAGCCTTTGGATATTTGATTTCTGAACATGCTCAAAAGCTGAAATTTCTACAGGATATTTTAATTTAAAGACTAAAACCTAAGACTCCTTTTGTGCTGTTCGCTGTCTTTCAAAACACACAAAGCATTAAGAAACTTCTATTTTAAACATTATGTCTGTGAAATCTGAAGAAATGGGTTTAAATAATGTTCACAGGAAAGACTCATTACAAATGGAGTCTTACCAAATTAAAGATCACATATTAATAAAAGCAAAACTACATGAGATGGGGACACTTTGCTGTCCCGTTCTTAGAGTGCTAATAGAAGAATAATAATAGAAAAATAGATGTTAAAATAATGAGATCAGAAGTTTTGTTTGATCTCAAATTGGTGCATAGATGGGTTGAAATTTACAGAAAATAATATACTGTCCTCAAAAGCTATGAAAAAGCTGTGGTATAATAATTATGCCTCTTGTTTATTAGTTAGCATTTTTCCATTTTACAGTCAAGATATGTGGTTACTTTTCATTCATCACATTAACATTACTGTTTCTTCAGAGCCTTTTCTCTGGCTCCATCCCTCTAGATACTGCTGCTCGCAGTACTTGGAAATGATTTACACAGAATACACAATGCTTCATTTATGTATAAAAATTCTACAAATGCACTGGACTATGAATTGGGAAAACAGTCAGCTTTATGTAGTACATTTTCCAGTTTCCATAGTATTTTCCTAATTCTGTCAAGTTAATTCATGTACTGCTAGACACTTGACTTTTAAACAGACTCTGATTGTTGGTTCAAGAGAATTACAATGAATGTTATTTGTTCCCCTTCATTATTACGCATTTGTAAATGGTAATAGCCATCCTTCACCAAAGAAAAATAGTTTCCTACAACAGGAGTGCCCTGGTTCTTTTCCTCAAAGCTGTGTGCTTTTTCATGAACAGTACCCTCATAAAACTTAACCATAAGGGGAAATCGAGAAGACATATCATAAAATTTCTTAGACTGATCCTGACATTATTCTGACAATAGCAGTACTCTGATACTGTTGTGATACAGAACTTTTTTCCCAGTCGTATCTTTTACCAATCCTTTCCTACTCTTCTGTTTCACCTCTCACCAGACTTTGTGACTGCACTGGACTTTATATTGCTGCCAAATGGTATTTCAGTTTAAATCATTAAAATAGCCTAAGATTTGACCATACCAGCTATGCTGAATAATACTGGAGGCTGTGCTCTGCTGGGATAAATAATCACTGAAACCTGTATCCTGGTATATGGAGCAACAACTGGTGAAGGTCTTGGCAGCTGTCAGGCTCAAAAAGAAAAATTTGGAAGCATATTCAAACTACTGTTAACAGAGACCAAACATTTTCCAGCTTCTCCTAGATGATTATTAGAAAGCTGACATCTCCCTGAGTATTTCTGCCCCCTCTTCCTTCTCTCATACAGCTAGGAACATCAGGATGCTCATCTGGCCACCAGAATCGAAACATCACATCCTGAACGTCATCATGACCCCAGTATTCCCCTTTCTCTTCTCCAAAATGTCATCATTCTGCTTGCATCCACCACTTGCACACAGTAAGTTTGGTAAAAGGAGGGTCAAAATCTGTAGAATAATGCTTTCAGGAAAGCATAAACAGAGTGCTGATAAAGAAGACTTAAGCTTGACTTTGAGACTGGCAGTTGACCTTTAGACTAGTTATTTTAGCATGATCTTCCTGATCTTTTGACATGATCTAGTTATTTTAACATGATCTTAAACCTGAGCCTAATAATAAATGCAGCATACTTATATTTCTAAGTTTAATATCTTCCCCTAATGCATATGATTTTTCATGATGACCATAAGCAGTCCCAAGCTCACCTATCAGGCATTCCCAGTACTGTGAACTCCATGAGATGGGGCAGCTGACATCACACTTCTCTTTCACTCAGCTCCTTGTGACTGCAGCCAAGGAGAAGGCCTGTTCCATAAATAGAAATATGCATCAGAAACAATGAACAGTTCCACAGCTACATTTTGAATACATAAAAATATTAATATTATTTTTATTTACATCTTTGGATTTTCCACAGATTGCATTTGTAATGGCGACCTTTGAGTTTGGCATTTCCTGGGAGTTAATGACCTGTGAAACTCAGACCTGGTGATTTCACCTTACCTTTTACCCCTGCTAGTCATTAGCAGTCAGGAAATGCCCTCCCCATTGGTCATTACTCCTTAATTATGTTCATTGATTCCACCTGTGAAATGCACCCTGGGTGCATTTTAAAAGATTACAGGAATATGTCGCTGAAAATATTAGTGATGGCCTTTTTTTCTCTTTAATGGGTGCTGTATGATATTTGCACTTTTAGAGTTAAGGCTATTTCAAGTTTTTTCCATTATATAATTCTCCTCCCTCAATGGGCTATAACTGTGCAATAAAAATTCACTCAGTTTGAAACTTGGCAAACAAGGCTTTAAATCGGAAAAAAAAGTCACTAAAGCCAAGTTGGAGTTTAAAGAGTGTAAAATGTAAAGGAAACAAAATTTTCTTAAATATATTTTTGTGCTTATGTAAATGAAAACCAGATTAATTCTTTATATTTATCGAACTTTGATTGCCATACATGAAGTAAACTCACTGTTGAGTGTGTTCTCATTGGTCTGAAAGTACAGGCATGTTAGATATATTACTTACTGTCAGACTATGGAATGGGGAAAGGTAGCACCTAGGAGAGAAAAATAGTCATATGAATAATTAATTTGAACTTGAAATAAAACTCAGAATATGAGGTTTTCCCAAGGTTGTCTGCTTGAGTAAAAAGGCAAAATATTCATTTAAATGAAATGCAATCTGTCTCCATGTCTCAAAAAACTATGGGGCCTCTTTTCCTTCCAGAAATGCACTATGTATGATATATTAAACTTTTATCTGATTTTTATTCACACTAGACATCCTCAAAGGTTTTACCTGAAGCAGGATGCTCTCATACATCTTTTGATTGCTTTAGAAACAGTTGAAGAATTGGTGATGTAGACCACAAAACAGTCAGCACCTCCTTATTCAGCAAACCTCTTATCACTGCCATGTAAAACAGATTAATTAGTTTTATCATTTTAATCTTAGTGAGGAATATGCTGTTAACAGAAAGCATTTGAAAGTGGGTAGAATTTGGGGATGCTGTTGTGCGGAACAGCTAATATTTTTTCAAAGCCAAGTAGATGAAAAGAGTCACAGTTCTCAAACACATTAAAGATGTCAGGGGGTTGGAAGTAGGTGATCTTAAGGTCCTTTCCAACCCTAACTGTTCTATGATTCTATGTCTCATTTAATATATTTACACAGTCTGTTTTGTTACTCTTTCCCATTTAAGTGCAGGAGCTATGAACTGTGGAGTCAGAGCATTTAGTTCTTTTAGTGGTCCTCACGTATGAAGAATAGAAATAATTGAGATTCATAGAATAGAATCATAGAATAGTTAGGGTTGGAAAGGACCTTAAGACCATCTAGTTCCAACCCCCCTGCCATGGGCAGGAACATCTCACATTAAACCCTGCCACCCAAGGCTTTGTCCATCCCCAACATCCCTATAGGCCCCCTTCAGATACTGGAAGGCTGCTATGAGGTCTCCACGCAGCCTTCTCTTCTCCAGGCTCAACAGCCCAACTTTCCCAGCCTGTCTTCTATGGCACATGCTCCAGTCCCCTGATCATCCTCATGGCCTCCTCTGGACTTGCTCCAACAGTTCCATGTCATTTTTATGTTGAGGACACCAGAACTGCACACAATGCTCCAGGTGAGGTCTCACGAGAGCAGAGTAGAGGGGCAGGATCACCTCCTTCCACCTGCTGGTCACGCTCCTTTTGATACAGCCCAGGATACGGCTGCTTTCTGGGCTGCGAGCGCACACTGAAGCTGGCTCATGTTCATTTTCTCACTGACCAACACCTCCAAGTCCTCTGCAGGGCTGCTCTCAATCTCTTCTCTGCCCAACCTGGAGCTGTGCCTGAGATTGCTCCGATCCAGGTGTAGGACCTTGCACTTGTCATGGTTAAACTTCATGAGGTTGGCATCAGCCCACCTCACAAGCGTGTCAGGGTCCCTCTGGATGGCATTCCTTCCCTCCAGTGTATCCACCGAACCACACAGCTTGGTGTCATTGGCAAACTTGCTGAGGGTGCACTCAATCCCACTGTCCATGTCAGTGACAAAGATGTTGAACAAGACTGATCCCAACACTGGACCCTGAGGGACACCACTCGTTAGTGGTCTCCAGACCAGAGAAGGAATATAAGAGATGTAAGCATAAAATCAGTGGAACAAGTGCTCCTCTGTCCAGTCAATTACCAATATTTTATTTAGGATCCTCTCTTCAGAGCAAAGAGGATTTTCATCAATCTGCACTTTATTGCTCAGCCAGCCCAGAAGTCAGTTTCTGGGGCTGAGCAACCTTAACCTATTCCTACTTTCAATTAGGAGATTAACAGCAAATATGCCCAAAATTCGTGACTTTGTTCCTTACACCATGAACAAAGATGAGTAAAATCTGAACAGCCAATTATCCTTTCCCCCTTGTCTCAGCCTTAGCAAGCATTTACAGTTTCATATAAGGAAAACAACCTTCTCTTTTTTTGTTCTTATAGATGGTGACAAGTGTCACTGGGATGCTGAAAGCTAGAAAAAAACATGGGAAGGAGAGAGCAGCAGAATAACGACTGTTCTTGCTACCATTTATTCCTGTACTGAAGAAGGCTTTTCCCACCTAGTCTTTTGTTTGCCTTTATCATATTACCAACTCTCTAAAGGAGCTGTGGTCATATGGCACTTTCAATCAAAGTACTTATAATTTGGGAATTTGAAGAAGACTTCCTCAATGCAATTGCATTATGCATTTCCTCTTCAAAACAATAAGCCTTTACAAAACACCAATGTAGAATTGAAAACTACTGCTTAATGGTTAGAATAAAGGTCCAAGAATCACAGTTCCTGATTTTCATTGTTAATGTTGCCGCACAGTTGTTTTCTGGCTTTGGCAATTCATTTACTTAGTTTCTCCTGGCTTCTACCTTTATACTGATGTAAGATGTGTCATATATCTAATACACATTATGTAGCATACCTTACCTATTTTATAAAATGTAAAACAAATAAACGTTCAAGGTAGGCATTGTAAAGAACTCTGAAGACCTTCAGCGGAGGTACATGTATGTAAATGGTTAAGAACACATTTAATAATCATAATTTCAATATTTCAAGCAATGTATTTCAATACATTGTGTGCCATTGATAATGGAGAATTAAAGGAATACAATAAATTTACACAGGAGTTATAATCTGATATAGATATATAATGCTGCACCAAGAATAAGCTGGAGTATAGTCCACACTGTTCTTCAGAGATGAGTAATAATGAGAAAGTAAGAAACTTATTCCATTTTGTACTGTTTCCCACAACAGTCTGACACAAAAAATGTTAGGAGAACTTTGTCAAGTCCCTAATATAATAAAATATTCAGTTTACAAAGCAGAAAGTGTGCCCTTTTTCTTCCATATATCTACTATAACAGGCACTTGTGTCAAAAAAAACCCCAACATTTTGAACACAGAGAAAACACAGATTACAGCATAATCATGATGTAATTGATTGAAAGCCACCACGGCTGTTTTCTGTTGCAAGCCATATAAAAGGGGTTTGACTATTTTAAGTTCAGGGTGAAATGAAGTGAGAGGAAGCCTCCACAGATTTAACTTTGCTGGAAGTCACATGAGCAAATGAAATGAGATCAACTTGTAAAGTAAAGGCAAGCTGTAGCTGGAAAGATTTCCTCATGGCTGCTGCATTACTAAGCTCAGAGGATAACTAAAGCAATGTAGACCATTATTATGTAGTTAGTGGGCTGAATATGCTGCCCTTATTTTCTACTGTCCACTCCTATGTAAGTTAATAAGATAGAGATGGTAGCTCATTTGCTGATCAACATAGCAACGCAACCTGTAAACATACAAAATACCAACACAGAAATTAATACTGTTCCCAGTGAGTGCTGTACATCTGGCTGTTTCTATGAACAAACAAGGAATTTTTCCAGGAAGAGGTATTAGAAATCACTTACAAATATGTTGCATCTATCTAAAACATTTATAATCATTTGATTTACTTTATTTTGGGGCACAGGGTTTCCATTTGCACATGCACACAGGCAGACAGATCCTTCCCATCTCCCTCTCCCTCACTTTCTTCTAAAAGCAGTTGCTATTTCCTGACTGGCTTTCTTCCAAATTTGTGAACTAATTTAATTTGGCACCTTGTAACTTATTCCATCATGCCCACCATAGACCTAGCCTAGACAAAAAAACCTCAAAACTCCAAACAAACGATAAAAAACTAAAGGTGCCAGGAAGCCAAGTATAACAATGCTGGCATATAAAACACATAGGGCTATAGAAGACTTTGCATATTGTGTGCAGTGCATTTCCACAGAACCAAAGGTGTAAGCTAGAAACAGTATGTGCTTGCAGGGTTTGGCTGTACTTGTTTGCAGGCTTCCCAACCGGAGTCAAGCACATACGTGTCACCTACGTGACAGCATTGCTTTGAGGCCCCAAGTTAGCATCTGTGTGCAACCCTCTTTGGAGCTGCCTCCAGCCTTTGCAAGTGTCATTATATGCAGAGCAGAGAAATCTCCTGTCTCAAGAGCCTGTCCACAGTGGTACATGATGCTGCCATCCTCCAGTGTGAATGTATGGAAAATCCTGGGATTTTATGGAGGCTTTCATATGTCCTTGCTCCAGACAGGCACTGTGGGGACAGAAAGGCATCCACACTGCCCTACCAGGTGACAATTCCCTGCTAGCAGCAGAGAGGAAACTACAAACCAAGTGTGACCGTCACAGTTGGGCTCCCATGCTGGTGTTGAGTCAGCACAGCTGTGTGCTTCACTACCTCCTGAACCACAGTCCAGCTGTATGGATAAAGTATCCCAGTGCTGAGGAAACGTGTGGCTGCCATGAGCAGCCACTGTGTTTCTTTCCCAGGAATTCTTAGAGCAGCTCAGAACAGTCCTTCAGGAAGTGCAAAGCATTTAGTAAGTTGTACAAACAGTCTGAATTTGCAATATCTCTTTCCCTGTTTCACTAGGAAACCGAGTTCTTTACAAAGGCATTAAATATTAACACATATTTTTTGTTGTAAAAAACCCAGACTAAAGAGAAGTTTTACTGCAAACTGTAGGTTTCTCATAGTCTTAGGAAGAAAATAACTCCACTTCTCTGTCTTGGCTATGTAAAAACACCTCAAGAGAAATACTCGAAGTACCAAATTAGGTTAACACAGTCACATCCCCTTTAACATCTGAAGGATCAGGATCCCTCATGCAACGATTTATGTCGCATTATATACATAAGTTGCTATATGCACCACCAGAGAATAATCAGTGTGACAATGTTTCTGTACTCTTTCTAGGTACAATAAACTTAAATGAAAGATATTTAAATAAAAATAATCCAGAAAATCCAGATGTATGACTTAAGTTATAATTCATCTGCCCAAGACTGCCATTTCAGTCCCCATTCCCATAACATGAAGACACAGCAGACATTTATATCCTGCCTATACCAGCCTGGAAGGGGAATATTCGAACATCCTCAGATCCTCACACCCTCTGTTGCACATGCTGCATTCCCTTCAACTGAGCTCACAGCATCCATGCTGCCAGTGCAGGCAGTCCCTAACCCAGGCACAGGGGTCAGCATGCTTGTGCCAGCTCAGATCTCAGCTTCTCTATGGCAGAGATCCCTATGGAATACAGTCATGATCCTTGCAAGGATAAATGGGGTCATGCAGACGGTGATATTGCAGAATAGGGGTCTGAAATAGGGACAGCCAAGGTGGAAGGGGCCTTGGTTATGAGTACTGAGCATGCACACACATGAGAAAATAGGAGAAGTCATTTGCCAGGTTCGTGCAAGGATATTGTGTGGCACCTCTCTGGCCATGGCATCTCACATGGTCCACAAGAAGGATGTGGGATAGTAGCACAGGTAAAGTAAGCAAGGAGCTAAAAATGCAGTGGGTACACAGTCAAAAGCATCTTAGCTTTTCTACATGTGCAGAGAAGTTGTGAACCTGATTAAATGGATGTTGTTTGGTTTCTCAGAGTATCTACAGTTCTGCACTTTGGATCAGGAGCGGAATTACTTAATGTGAGACATGACAAATTCAGGAGTCACAACTGAGGTGGCAGAAATGACTGATTCACCCAGCAGAGAGTGAGGCTTACATGAAATTATACTTGAGCTCCCACTGGGATGAGACAGGGAAGGCGCACATGCCTGGGGAGAAGGTCATGTTCTTCTGATGTACTGTGATGAGATTATCTTGTATAAACAGTCACTTGAAATTCATCTCTGCATGTTGTCACAGTAAGTCTTGTCAGAAGTGGTGTGTGAACCAATACAATGATGCTATATAGGGCCTTTACATTTTCACAGTTCCAAAAAATCCCCCTCTCCAGCAGGACCAACTCCCTAGTGCATTAAATTGTTGTCACATGAATGACAAAAACCCTCCCTAAACCGCTACTGCCTTGCAACCAGAATTTTGCAGTTACCTATCAACATTGTGGCTGGAAAAACATGGAAGATTTTTCTTTTTCTCCTCAATACACTGCTAAAGAGAAAGAAAGCTGGATTATGGTTCACAGCTCAGAACAGGGACATGCTTTTTGGGAATTGTCATAGAATCATAGAATAGTTAGGGTTGGAAAGGACCTTAAGATCATCCAGTTCCAGCCCCCCTGCCATAAGCAGGGACACCTCACACTAAACCATGTCACCCACTGCTTCATCCAACCTGGCCTTGAGCACTGCCAGGGATGGTCCATCCATGTTCACCTCACCTGTCAAAGGGAAAGCCATCTTTTCTTTGACCTGACAGGAGTGTTAATCTTTCTTAAAATAAGCTTCTCTTTCTGTTTCATGAAAACGGTAACTGTAAATTATTTTCATGAACTCATAATAACACAGCAAACAGGTGAAAGGTCTCAGGAAAGACATTGCTCCTACTTAGAATATCGAGAACGTGAGAGCACGTTGCTAAAAGTAGGAGCATAGAAAAATGATTTTACACACACAGAGGACAAAAAGAGTGCAACCTTCAGTCCAATAGTCTATGATTCTATGAAATATAGTCCTGACACCTTTAGTTACAGTGGGTAACTAAAAGTGAGCACTTTGCTGATTGTTTCCTGTATGTTTCCAAAAGCTTGATTGAGCTTTTTTCTCAGATCACCAGCCATTGAATCTTAAGCTTGTGTGGGATATCTAAGAGGGGAGTTATATACCTACCTGAAGAAACCCAAAGCAAACTGAAAATCTCATGACATGTGGACTGCCTTACCAACAAGAATGCACAAGTCTTTTTCTTTTTTTTTTTTGTGTGTGTGTATCTGTAACTTTCAATTCACATAAAGGAGATCCTATTTAGGGAATGTCACATACAGCTTACAGAATTTACTGGTTTGCTTTCATCAGGATTTTTTTTCTTTCGAAAATCAGACTAAGTAGCAAAAAACTCGAGAGTATCCCTAAATAATGTTTTCATTAGAAAATGGTACAGTTAATTAACCCCACTAAAACCTTTGTCAGCAGCTTTTCTCTTTACCTACACTTACACTCCTCTGTTTTAGCAATACAACATTCTTAAACCTGGAAAAGAAACTTAAATTCTGAAATTTTGGTTTGATAACACAAACCTCACGTATGTCTTGAGCATCTTTTCCAGTCACCAGCTCAGTCACCTGAGTCCACTGTAATCAACTCCTGTTAATACCAGTGGCTCTAATCTGAATGTTGTCATTAGGACTACTTTGATTTTGATCTTTAGATTTAATATGAATTAGATAAAGTAATAAAAGAGTTACAAGAAGTATACTGTTGAAGTAATATGCTACTACAGGGCTATTATCTAATAGTTGCAAATTATATCTTGTAAGACTGTAGAATACAGAGATGGCTCCCAATAAAATTGATAGAGGTCATACATAAACATAAATAAGTGCTCATCTATATACAAGTACACAAACAAAAAAAACTTCTCTCTTTCCTTCACCTGTCAAATTTAAATTGTCTGCAGCCTTCAAGACTTTGCAACACCTTCTCTCCAAAGAAATGCTTCTTTACACAATACCTTAATATTGCTATATGAATAATGAAGCCACTTCATCACTGTTCCCACACAATAAGCTTAAACTGGATTTCATATGCATTTCTCTCTCTTTGTATTTCAAGTATTACTAGAAATCAGTAAAATGAAAACTGAAAATAAACATGAACATTATTACTTTCTTCTTCACTTTATGTTGAAACTGCCTTTTTCTTTTTCCTTTTTTCTTTTTTTTCTTTTTTTTTTTCTCCCCAGAAACAATTCTGCTTGAAATATGCAGAGTCCAAGGCTGTTTTCAATCCAGACAGAAGCTTTGGGGAAATTCTCTGCAGTTGCTGAGGTCTGGTAGTGCTGGCAAAAAAACCCAAAAATCAAGAGCAGCTGCAAAAATTACTAATGCAAAATGAGGCAATGCACAATAAAAATTGAAGTCAAATATCTCCCCAAAGCTGGGATGGAGGCAGCAATTTATATATACCTCCTCCAAGCTGGTGCTAAGAGACCTGTGAGTGTATTGCAGTGGTGCTGGCTTGAGCTGGTAAGAAGCCAGAGGGAGATAAAGAGACATGGCACTATGAAAGGGCAGCAGGCCATGCCTGGTTGCTTTTCTCTCCAGCCTGAGCATAGTCTCAAGGTGTTCAGTTACAGAAAAAAAGTGCCAAAACTTCAGAGGGAACAGACTGTGATGAGTGCCATAAATCTATTTAGATTAACTGAAATTCTCACCATTTGGCTTCAAGTAGAAGATCTAAATATTTTTTCTTGCAACAAATCTGTTTTGACTCTATGAAAAACATTTTCATTGCAATAAAGTTATTAAAGTCTTAGCCCTTACTGTTTTGTAGTTAATATAGGAACTTTTTTCTCCCTGCCTGCAAGTTTCTCTGCAATAAATGTCTCTGCACAGGTCAGCTCCTCACTCTCATTCTCTTATTACTTCATTTAAGAGAATAATATATTTTAAACCCCAAACCAAACTTAGGATTGAAGAGTAGAGGTTAAGGAATAGAATAAAAAGAAAACAGACCTTCACCTTTCATTATACTCATCTTAAGTATCCACTTCATTAAACTTACTCATCATTTTAGTCTGGTTTATTAAAAACTATCAATACTTACCTTAAGCTATTTTTAAAGCAGTCTGTACTGTGTAGCATTTAATAGGCTGTGTACAGATGAGTTACTTTTTTGGGTTTATTAAAAAAAAAAAAAGCAAACAAGTTCAGAATGCTGCAAGACACCCATTTGTATAAAGCATTTAGAATTCACATAAGCTTGGCTAATGTTATATCAAGTTAATTTTATAAATCAAATTCCGAAGTGTGGTTATTGGATCTACTCATTAAGATATAATCTTGTTCCCTATTAGAAATCTTAGCAGAGATTGACACATCAGTGTTTAACCATGTTCTTTATCTGTATAAAAATCTCTTTGCACTGTCAAAATCTTGTAAAGAAGCACCTGTCAGTAGTAAACTGATTTTCTGTTCTACCCCTAAAATCTCAGCTGACATACTAAGAATCACTTATACTCAGCTCAATTATTACCACTCAGTGCAATCAATGGGAACTTTGTTAACAGTTTAGATGAGAGCAGGGTTGTTTTATAGGGAATTTAGAAGCACTGTCCAGCAGCAGCATCTTCATTTTAAATGTTACCTCTCAGCAGTTGTTCCCATGGTGTTCACAGGGGTGTTGTCAGAAAAAGGGACATGATTCTGGCAAGTGTTATTAGGTCTGAAACAGCATAATTGTAGCATCACTACTACATCATCATTTTTAGAAACAGGGAATTGGGTATGAATCATGTGCATCTCTTATTTGGTATTGTTTTTCCTTTTCTCTTTGTATGATACAGTTTGGAAAGCTACAGCAAGAGACTTAATGCCTCAGTCTAGCCAGGAAAGTTCTGGCTTCTGTGGTCCTTATAAAAAGAAGACAACTACTTAACACATGATAACAGTAGCTATATATGATACAAAGAGATCTTTCTCAGCTCTGAACAGCCAGCATTTATAACTCAAAAGACAACAGCACAGGATAAATGTATCTCTCCAAACACAGGGCACCCGTGGCTGTAACATGCTGTAAGACATGACTCCAGCAACCTGGCCAAAAATGCACAGCAATTTCTGAAATCAGTGTCCCTTCCCAAAAGATGCCCCTATACAGCAGTGGCAGCCTGAGCTGAAATCTCTATCTAGAAGCCAGGCAGCCCCTCTGAGATCACATCTGAGACAAGTCCCTTTACCCTCACCCTGCTGTGTCTCCAGTGTCAGTGCAACTCCAGCCTGCTCACAGGCTCCAGAGAGTCAGGACCGCAACTGGTATCACTTGGCTCTCTGCAGCCACCCTAGCTTTACCCCAGCCACAGCCATTTCATTGCCGGCTGGTTTCCCAGCTCCTGAGGGTGATCAGCAGACCATACAGTCTTTACTGAGTGAGCCTGGCTAATGCTTGGCTGTGTTCAGCAACTCATGTCTGTTTGACAGAACTCCTCAGTCACACTGTGGAGCTTCACCAAGGCCAAAGGGCACTCAGTTTGATGAAAGCCACCTGAGGAAACCCTCTGCAGCCAACAGCAAGGGCCAACACTGTCTTCAGGGACAGCCGAGAGCTCGTTGTGGGCGGCACTGTAATGGATACAGCCCATTGTGTTGTCCTTTCTTGTGACTAAGCCTCATGGAGCACAGCTAGCTGAAAATCCATTTCCCTTCCCTGTAAAAATACATTGGTATTTTGCAAAAACAAACAAAAACCTCCAAACTTTGATCGCTGTCAGAATGAAACGTGGACATTTTTAAATTCCCAGTAGATAAAGCCATGTTTCAGCAAAACCAAATTTCTGGACCTCACAAGTTGCCACATAGCAGAACTGTTGTTGGCCTTCAGTCAGCTTTAATTATCAATTAATTGGGTGAGTTTTTGTTTCAGACGTTTCTGTGAATAGCCCTGGACTAGAGTAGTTGTGGCCACACTTCCCAATTTAAAAAGCTGCTCCTGCCTTTATTCTAAAATATATTGCACATCTTTTTGGAAAACCCTGGGAAGCAGGTAAATAATTCAAAATCTGTAGCTCTGCATTATCCCCAAATCTAATGTCTAGCACATTATCGAAATAATGGTGAAAGGAAATAAATGTAAGAGGGAGAAGTCATAAAAATAAAGCTCTATGAGGTTCCCATGTAAGGTCACCCGAAGAGTTGAGAGTGTTGTTTTTCTTCTTCCTAGTAGAGGAGCCTAAATTCAGTTTCTCTTTTCATTTTCTACTTTCCTTTGCTCTTTTCCTCTCCATCTGTGTCCTCCTCCTGCTTTCTTCTCCTTCAGTTTGAAATTCCATTCCCAGCCATATGTTTCTCATTGTGATCCACCTTCCATTTTTGGTCACAGAGAAAAATGTGGTTTGAAGATCCAAGAAAGTCAGAGTGTGTTGACACAAGGACGTTGGATTCTAGGTTTTGTCAACACTGAGCTGAAGAGCTTTGGGCCTTGAATCAAATTTAGCCTCCTTGACCAAGGAAACCCTGCCGAGAGTCAGACTAAGATCAACGAGAACGGATTTTCAAGTGAACAGAGCCATATAAGTATATCTTGCACAACAGAGGAGTGTTTTTTATTTTCTGTATGATCTGCCCTTGTTCCAATATTAAGTCCAAACACCACTCAATTCTGCTTGGCCTGCAGCTCCCTGCAACAAAACCAGAAAGTTTTCTTGTAGGTGATATACAGCAACGAGTCTGAAAAGAAACCTGAATTTTAAATGTCAGTGGGTTTTTCCTAGAAATTGAGATAAAAAACAAGCCAGACAACTCCAAGGTCTTGTAGTGATCTATTCTGAAAGCAGCATGGCTGGCAAATGACCAGCCATTCTTTTCCAGATGACCTGGGGAATTCCCTGTTAAAATACTGTGCTCCCAGGCTTCTGGGCATGTGAAAGTAAGTCCACTGGCTAGCAGCTGAAAGTCCATCCCCTTACCTGGTGAATCAAGTAAAAAAATGTGTGTAATGCTGGGGAATGGAAGAGGGTGTAAAGGGTGGAGAATTAAACTGGTGTTGACATTATTTGAAATTGGCTTTAATTCATGCTCTGCCAGACAGCTAAAGATTAATCTCAAACTGTTTATTTTAATGTATTATATTTCTGACTTCTAGCTAGTTATCAGCTAGTGTAATATAAGCTTTAATTTTGACACCACCAAGTCTTCGTTGTGTTTACATTTTCACTTTCTTTGGTTTTATTATAAACAATTTTATGATTTAATGGCACTTGCTTTCCTGAACAAGAACAGGTGTAGTTAATTTTCTGGAGATTGGAGAGAGACTTTTTTATAAACTACTTATTTTCCACGTGTTGCAATGTCAGGGGCTTGAAAGATCGCTTAGTTACACGGTCATTTTCAGTGGAAAGTGAAAATGAAACAGAGGATAATCTGGTTTTAAATTCTGGATTAAGGATTGGTCTGGTCTGATTAAATCTGAAAAGTTTTAATCATTTTTCTAGCTAGGACTTCAAACTCCACATTCATAATGTCATGCTTTAATTTAGCTCAAACACAGCTATATTATAATCAGGAAATAACAAGGAAAACACTGGCAATATATAATCATAGCAATTTGTAGTGAAAATACTTATTTTACTGAGCAAACTGAGTTATTCTAGTGCAGTCAGTTCCATGAAAGAATTTGGATTAATTAATTTGATCCAAATATCTTGAACCCCTAAGAAATACTGCTTCTTTAAATCAGTGCACGCCAACATATGCAGACACTGTGAGGGAAGTGTGAATTCAGACTGAATTCACAGTCAACATATGCAACACCAGCATAAGCAGACACTGTGAGGGGAGTGTGAATTCAGCCTGCAGTAATCCTTTGCAGATCCTGATAGCCACAGCTAGGAAGTGCTCACTGCTGTCACCTCACCAGCTACACAGTCAAGAGCTCCATTCTCATCTCCCCTAGGACAGGACTGGCTTTGGCACTTGATTTTCTTCTCATTCCCTTCATCTCACCAGAGGAAGAGCCCGACTCTAGACTAAATTTACAACTGCTGGTCCTGTTTTAGGATTTGTGGCAGGTTTCCAAGATGACACGCTGGTGTGCTCAGATGCCTCCAATAAGTGGCAGTGACACATCTAAGAGGAATGTTTATGAAATTCACATATATAAAGCTTAAGGATTTATGTTTTACATGAAACAATGCAGACTGAAGGTTCAGCCCTTCTAACCAAGGTGATAATGCTGAATTGTCCTAAACTATACTCCAAATATTACAACTCACAAAACTGTATAAGACCTCACAGGTTTGGAGACACACAAGTAGGAGGCAGAATACAGCCAGCTATACTAGCCAGCTTTCTTAGTTTGAGAAAATTTCCCAGCTAGAAAAAGTTACTCTGATTTTGAAGCATACTAAAGACATTCAAACTGGAGCAATACATCTTGAAGATGCATAAAACAGTGAAAATAAAGGCAAAATTTTTGCACTTATATCTGCAGCGTTTTTGCCCTTGGAACATGAAGAATTCTCATATAGCGTCCATTGGAGAAAATGAAATGTGCAGGGGTAATGAAAACAGAGAATGAGAAATTGTAAAGAAGGCAATAAAATGAAAAGAATAGGAGACAACTCCTAGACCTCACACAGCCTCTGTTAAACAATGGGAAGAAAATCTTTCAGGAATTCAGTAAGACCTGAGAAGAAATAGAGGCACTGTTGGAACAAATGGCTGCTGGCTCAAGTTCCAGTGAATGACCTTGACTATGCACATTAGAGCTAGTTGTTACATCAGGCACTGAAATAGAGAACAGACCATAAAAAACTCTGAACATTTCCTCCCATAAGATTCCTTTGTTATAGGACTCTTTTGTAGCATTTAGTAATAACTTCCTCTCTGACAAATGTTCTTGTGCAAATTATAATGCCATTATGTTCTGATGTGAGCTTTTCTCTCATTTCTTAGTTAATTCATCTTTATAGAAGTTCATCAGCTGCCAGCCAGTACTGAGAAGTTATTAGTTTCACGTGGCTTTAATAGTGTATGGTAGCTGAGGAGAAGTTTAGCAAACTCACAGAATATTTCTTTACCAACACTTGACTGAAAATTATATTTGTCCACTAATTTCTTTTTCTTTGCTGGAAACCTTTTATCTGGATCAGTGCCATGGTTCATGACTTCTTCAGCTCTGACAAGGAAGAATGGTAAGTTGCCAATAGGAAGTATAGGAAAGATTGAGACCAAATCACCTCTGTGTTCCGTTTATATGGTAGGTCGATCGTAGGGTAACTGCAAAACCCTTCCTCCATTCCTTTCTACACATAATGTTAATTTAGTTACACATACAGCAGAGCCAAGGAAGTCAGACAAAGCAAGTGAGAAAAATAGCTGCTCAGACTATTCTTTCCTGTGTGGTTGGCCACATCCAGCTATCAAAGTAAAGGTGCTTCAAGACAGCATGAAGTTATTATTCAGCTCTTTTTCTCTTCTGATTGCCCAGATAACTGTTCTCACATTTTCTTCCTCTATACTCTAGTACGTCCATAAGCCCTAATGCACTCTCTAAGTTACGGTCTAGTGGTGCCAATACCTCCACAAATTATTATTCCCTCTGCTTCACCAGCAGATGTTATGCTCAGTCTGATTAAAAATCTTGGCAAAAGATGTAGCAAGATCGATGCACCAGAAAGACTTTGGGAATTCATCTAATACTTGTACAAAAGCTGGTAGAAAACTGCTTTTAAAGCAACTGCAGGAAACTCAGGTTGCAGGAGGTACTCGAGTGCCGGTGTGTATGTTCACAGTTGGAATAATGTCTGAGATTACACTATTTCTTCTAAATAACTAAAAACAACAACAAGAACAACAATAATAATACATTAAAATCCTGTTTGCTTTAGAGTATCAAGCATTCAGTACCTGGCATCCACTTGACTGATTGAGAAGAAAGATACCCTCCTGTTCTGAAGAACCTCAGAGGAACCTCACAAGTGGGAGCTTATTCAACCTAAAGAAAGTTTTCTGGGGAAGGGGATATTTCATCCTGCTGTAAGTATCCAAAAAGATTCTTCTGAATGGCTGTGAAAATCAACATGATCTCTCTTTTCTTCTGTTTAGTTTTGTTCAAGTTTAATACAAACAGCTTAAATTCTTTGTGGTTACTGGAACAAAATCTATTGCCAAGGACTGAAACTATTAAATCTTTTCTTTTATTTGTTCATGAATATCACATGCCTAGGCAAATTAGGTTGTTCATAACAATCTCAGATTAATGCATTCTTTGCTAAAAAGAATATACTTGTGATAACATATGTATAGGTGCATCCCTCCACAGTGAATTTATAACATTTTTTCCAGTGATGCTAATTAAACAGATTCAGCTAAGTTTAACAGTATTCATCTTTAGCCTGTAAGATGTATGCATTTGCCTTGATGTTATGTTTAGAAGTTTGCTCAGGGTCCTCAAATCATAAAATGATGTATCTTCTTTTCCAGAAATTAATTACAGCAGGGGACAGCTTAGGTTGTCTGGGAGATCATTAAATAATATGGCCAGCCTAGTGCTGCTCAGTTAGTCATCCCAGCATTAACATTCTAAGTGATAGGGGTACTAATCCTTCACCAACATGGTCCATTACATGCAACAGCCACACAAAATGTATAAAGCAATCCACATGTGAAAAAGTGGTAGGAGAGAAAGCAACATGTTACATGAACAACATGGGAATTTAATCCAGCACTTGATCTTACTGAAGGGCAGGAACAAAAGCCAGAGCATTTCAGGATATGCTGGGATGGAACTGTCTCTGAGGTTGTGTGCGATGCCAGGAAAAGCAGGACTATGTCCAAATGGATCTGGTGCAGCCCTTTGCAGTAAACCAAGCCCACACTAAATGTGAGCAGGACCACATACAGTCCCTGTTCTGATGTCTGAGGGAACAGGAACAGTCTTACTGGTTAGTCCACACTATTACTCTACACAGCCTTATTTCCCATGAAGAAGCACACCCCTCACAAGATGTGGTGTTGGGGACTAGTTAGGGAGCAGCAAATAAGAGTGGAAACACGGTTCTCTGTCTCTGACAAAAGAATCCCTCTTTCAAAATCAAGGGTGAATTTCTTTTTTTTAATGTAAGATGATAAGGTAATGTTGTGCTGTATTTATCAGGTTCATAGGATCTTAAAATACAAAGATAGGACATTATTTAAAGTGCATCTATGTTAGAGTTTTTTCATTCACATTTTTAAAGGAAGAGCTACTCTGCCTGCATAAGTTAGCATGAAATTCATTAGTTTACTAAAAGGGTAAAAAACAAAGTATTAAATCTGCATAAAATGATCATAATTAAGTTACTCTGAATCCACAGAATTGCTACTTTCCAGAGGAAAAAGGTATTTACCAGAGTAAGCTCTAAGTCTCTTCATAGAAATACTAGTAACAACAACAAAAGAGATTAATGCAAAGATTTAATAGCAATAGTATTGTTGCAGCTGTAACAGTCTAAGGGCATTGGAGAAGGATCATTAGTCAGAAGATGCAGTATCTTTTTATTAGTCTGACTTACACAGCCGTAAAACACTGAAAAATCTTGGACAAAGAATACAGAACTCAGAAAAAGAAAAAGAAAATCCAGAAATGTGGTAAATCAGACATAGATGTCCTCATACCCCATGAAGGACCTCTGCAGACAGAGTTCCATTGAGGCTTCCAACACCATAAGGTTTCACCTCAGACAGGGTTCAGGCATTGCACAGAAAGGTGTGCCAACAGGGATCTAATGAAATACAGCCATACCTACGTATGCTTACCACTTTAGAAGAACCATATTAGTCTGTTTAAAGAGGTTATACTTCATCATAGCTGGGACAATAAACACCAAGGAACAAACTGAGAGAGATGTCACTCAATGTGTTTTGTTCTTCTTGAATTTTATTTATGGCTACTATACTTAAAACCACACTGAACTACTGGCCAAAGCCAGATTTCAATTTAAATTTGGATTAACCCTGACTGAAGTTTATCCTGAAGAGGATTACTTTGTATTTATATCTGAGACTCAAGTAAAGAGTTTTCTGTCTCATTCTATCCCTGCACTTCAGCTATATGGGAGAGACTGAAGTCTATTCATCTACTAAGAAAGCAAAAACAGTTGCAGTGATATATAGTCAGACAGTACCATTCACATGTAATAAAATGTATGTACTTATTACTGAGATAAGATTTAAAACCTCAGACTAAGGTAAAAAGCTTTATGGTCATATTCAACAGCTCAAGCACTTCATACATTAAATCAAGATTTAGTGCTAAATAAGAGTGGCCAAAACTAGGACTGATTTTGGAAGAAAAATGTGATGAGGGATCACTAGACCATCAATTCTGTCTAACATTGCAAAAAATATATCTTTGAGTTAAACTGGCCTTTCCTTCCTACATGTCTTCAGCAGAAGTCAGTTCACAGCTGTCATGAGTTTTCCAGTCAGCCTGACACCCATAAACCCAGTCACAGAATCAAAATGGATGTGTGTAAACATATGAACAACAATTTTTAGTCAGTCAAAACAACATTAAATTTGCTTTCAGTTCATATATACACTTTTATGTTTACATAGACACAAGCCCTATCCTGTTGCACAAAATGCTAGCTTTATACAGGTACATATTCACTCATGCTACTATATTTGTGCATTTAATTCTGACAAAGGTGGCAAGAAAAAAGAATGGACAGAATTAGCTTTTAAAGAACCAAATGAAAGAAATGCTTCTGAATATTAGAATTCATTTAACACTAGTTAATTTGAAATGCCATTCACAGGCATCACAGTGAATCTCTAAAGAAACAAACTGAATTTCCCCTAAGGTGTTTCCCCAGAGCACATATCTTTAAACAAAATCAGAAAGTATTGAATGTGATTGAGGGGGTAAGTTAGTCACCATGAAGACAATGGAAGCCTAAAATTGGTCTAAAAACTATACAGCTGGGCAATTCACCAACCACCCATTCCCATATTACAAGGAAGATTGCAGAAAGGCTTTTGTTAAAATACTGATTAGATTTTGCCTCAAATCTAAAGAGTTCTTTTCAAAACATGTTTCTTCATTTCTGGTTGAATCTGTGAAAAGTGTGTTGGATAGGAGCAGTGTCCAAGAATATAGCATTTTTTAATGAGTGTCAGGTGCTAAAAATAGTTTTTTGTGGGTGTTAAGATGAAGATGACGTTACAGACCACTTAACACTGTGAGTGCTGCGATATGGTAACATATTAAGTCTCTGAAGTCTTGGGGTTTTTTTCAGGTTAAACAAAGGCAGAGGGAATAGAGACTGTATTGTAAAAGAAGGAAAGAAGATGGCATTTCCTCTTGAAAATACTCAAGCAGCATGTCTGATGGAATCATTTAGATTCACATTTTGTTGGGTTGTTGTGGCTGCTTGGTTGAAGAAAAATGAGTTTTATAATTTGTTTTTATAACAAGTTTTGAACTTTTCATCATAAATCAAAGTATTGCAATTATAAACTGTTCTTTTCTCTCCCCTGACATATCAGGCTTGAGTAGACCACAGCTCTATTTGGTTTATTATAACCTGCTTAAAAACAACAGAGGATAAGCAATTAATAACTATTTTGTATACAAAGGTAGGTTTATATTTCAGTACTTACAGAACTGAAATAAAAAGCAGTCTTCATTCATCAGGAGAACTCAGATAAACTGCAGCCCGTAGGCCTTCTGTCCATGTGGCTTTAAGCCTTTTGATAATTAAGATTTTTTAGCTGATGCAAAGGAAAGATTCTGTTAAAACTGAGTATCCTGTCCAAATGTCCACTGTGAAGAAAAAGGCTTTGTCAGAGACCATTACATGACTAATGGAGGAGTTCTGGGTCTGGCAGGAGCAAGGCAGGCAGCAAGGAGGACAGTCTTCACATCCCTGGTCCTTGCTCTCCAACTTGGCCAGATTTGAGGAACATCAATAGCAAAGATCAAAAATTAGTTGTGTCAGTATTATTATTAGAATGGGGAATAAGATTTCTTCACTTCTAATGTATATGTATAACACCACCAATATTAAGCATGAAATATCTGATATTTCTTTCTGAAGTCACTGGAATTTAACATACAAACATCAGTTTACAGCAGCAGCTAGACAAATAGTGTTACTAGCTTATGGTAGTTGAATGGTTTTTTCCATCAAATAACTACAGCTGTAGTAACTTTAGGGTTTATTGTTCATGACTATCCAAAATGTGACTGGCCATCTGATAAATCTTCCTTTCTAAACTTCTACAGAATATGCTGTAAAATACTTAAAAATGAATTATTGTGTAAATTCTCAAACTGAAGTTTTTATGTAAATAGTCCACACGTAATTTATAGCATTCTTGTTTGTGTAACATACTAGCTTATTGGCATTTGTCCTATGAATATACTGTTTTGGAAATTATGCACTAGGGTTATAAAACATTGTTTTCCCAATACACTTTTTTTTAAGAAAAAAATAATAAGAATCAGTCTTGAAAGACTTGTCTGGTAAAATATTTTAAATTTAAAGATCAGGGTGAATATGTACTTTCATGAGGTAAGGAACCACTAGCTTCTTGTTAGAGCAACAAACTTTGCAACTCAGGGAAGTCTACAATCCATTGGGATAGGCATGAATATTATTCCTATTACAGAGACCTTGGAAGTGCTGAGCAGCTCATACTGACAGCAAGAATAGCCATATCCTGAATAAACAGTATCCAAGAGAGAGAAAAATAGGCAGTATTGAAGGAGGCTGGATGAAAAGATGGGAATTGTCCATGCTCGCCTAACTTGCTAATGAGAATTCATAATGTCCAAATCCCAAAGCAGGGTATTTGCCCTGCATCCCACTGATGCTGAGTCTTTAGTGGTTTCCATACTGATGCATAGGAGTGCTTGATCCAAGTAAGAAAACACACAGAAAGCAAAACCACATGCAGAATCAAAGTAAAACAAATCTTGCTTGCATGGGAATCACTGAAAGATGTTATTGCACTTCAAGTCAGTCAAGCATATTGCCTACAAATTAGCCAGGATTTTGTTGTGAATTTATTGCACATACATGTGCAACAGTGTTTGGGCAGGGGCACACAGCATGAAATTTTGTTCAGTAAAAAAAACAGATATAATTCAGACAAAAATGTATCATCTTCATAATGCTCTATCTGCTCAAGAAAAGCAGAAGGCTTCTTTGTTCATCTAATGGCCATTTTTTTGTTCAGTCTCTGAATCTTTCTTTCCCTTCATGTGCTCAAGCCTATCTAAGGCCCCAGGAAGATTAAAAATACCAACAGCCGCGCTTTTCCCCAGGAGAAGGAGTTTGGAAGCAAGAAAAGGTAGGTGACCTCATACTAACTCAAAGCTGGATGTAGAGTAATCACAACAGAGGGATTCCATATAACCAGAATAACAGGGGCCTAATTTTTGTTCTGCAAAATTTTGATTTGGCCACAGCCTCTAACTTGATTGACAAAAGATAGTGTTTTATCTTCCCAATACATTAAAAACACATTTCAGACTTAAAACCACACAAATCAATTCCAACAAACAGGCTAAATAATGGATGCAAAAGCAGTAAATGAGGGAGAGAAGCAAAATAAAGGCCAAATAAGCTCCATAGTAATTATAGTCTTAAAGGCCATTATTATAAATTGTTTATCAGTTTCAAAGTAATATCAATCTCATAATTATTAATGCAGGCTTTTAAAATATCCATGATATTGCGATATCACTAATCTCCATTTGCTGGCTATCTGCTATCTGCAAGCCAGAGTTGGACTTTTGCTTTAAGTGGTCAATAAGTTCTTAATTCTGTAACAACAACAAAATAGAGAAACTTTCTCACTGTTTGTTTACTCCCTCCCATATCTATGCTCCATTGAAGATGGAAGGTGTTGATTTGAATAAGGTGGTTTTCCCCACACAGGCTATAAATTTCATCATGACACTGAAGAACCCTATAAAACTATGAAACTATTGACATATATAATTCTTCAGAACCTTACTAATAACATGTAACTTAAGCAACTCGGGCAGCAATTTGACCAGTGTTAGCAGTCATGTGCTTGACAGAGTCTTCTTAAACCCGTTTGGCTTCAGTGACACTTAACCATACGCATAAGGCTAGAAGGGATCAGGATTTAATTAAGAGCACAGTAGATTTCGAGCCAGCATTTTAAAAGCATTCAGGCCGTAGGCTTCCTTCAATCACCTTTTTTCCCCCTTCCAAATCCAATCCTTATGTCTCAGATTTACCAAATACTGACACTGCATTTTCCAAATCTGATAGGTTATTATTCTTTCTTCACGCTATTGCTTACCTGAAATTCATAAAGGATTGCTGCTGAGCAGAATGTTACATGAAAGAGAATTACACAATCATGTAATAAAGGAGATATTACAGACAGGCATGAGAGGTAGAGTGTGCTTTAGACTGTATGGGGTCTCCAGAACAGTGATTTGCATTTCCATCCCAGTTTTCAAGACACATTTTTGAAAGATAACCTGTATAACACAAACAGACTCTAAGCAAACCTGAAGTAAGACTTAGAAAAACCAAACCAGATTTTACTTTACAGAATAGCAATCAACTTCTGACCCAACTGTGTGGGAAAAACATTTCCCATCATACACCACAGCGGAAAGCATGTTATTTGGGATTAGGTTTGTAGGACGAACATCTTCAGTTTTAACTATAACCTAGCCTAGCCTTTTGCAGGTTGTTTGGCATTCATCATTTTGCATTCAAAGGAGATGGCACTTGGAGCTGTTAAACACTTTCTGGAACTTCTCCAGTTTGTATTAGTCGGTGACTTATTTCATCAGTGTTGGCTAGGATTTCGTATTGGTTTGATACTTTGAGGACTGAAACATTTACTCTACCTTCTGAGCAAACCAGAGCCATCTAATTGCCCCCAGCATCTGTAGATGCTAAGTTATTCTTGCAAGTAAGTTTAAAAATCTCACCATAAGACTCTCTTTTGCAATTTGCTATACCCATAAATTCTCATTCCTCCCTGACCTCCTGGGTTTAGTCTCACCCACGTTGTGACCATTGCCTCCCAGCACTTTTAGCATGGTCCTCTGCCCTGTAGTGTTGAGTGATGTGTAAGCAAGTGATCCCATTCTTTGACCTGGTACCGAGCTAATCAAAACCTCACCTTGAGCTAAGCCTTACCTCCTGCAGCCCTTCTTGTGTCTGCCTTCCCTCTCCTGGGCAAAAAACATACTTCAGCTCATACTCTTTGTAAATGTGAACCTTAAGACTCTCCCAGATATTTATACTTCCAAGGAATAATATTATTTCTGCAAGTCACCTGCCCCATGGCAGCTCACCCATCCGCTGCTCTCCCCTGGAGTGAGCACTCAAGGGAGATCTGGGGAGGAGGCACTCACCTTGCTCACCCCAGGGACCCTCCTGCTCCTGAGCAAGCTGCTCTGCCAGTTCAGTCACTGCCTCCTGGGGAAGAACAGCTGAGCCCTTGCAAAAGACTGGTTTTAAAGCCCCTTCCCCAGCATCCTGATGGATTAGGAGTGGGAGGGAGGCAGACAGCAGCATGCCAGACGCTACAGACCACAGCTTTATGCTCCTTTGCTTTGCTCAGCATGCATGTCACACAGGTTTGCTCAAAGGCTGCTGCCTGAAAAGAGAGCCACAAATAAGGTTTCGCTCTCTTTCAAAGTCAGCTGTTCTTGTTGAATCTAGACTATGTGGCCTTCTGCTTTCATTGTGAATTGTCTGACTGATGTGATGAGGCAACGTGATGCCTTCTTGGTTCACCTCTCAGACCTTAAAGTCTGAATAAGTAATTTAAAGAAGTCTTCATTCTTCCCAGACACCAGACAAAGTTATATCACCACCAGCCCATGGATAAACAGACTTCTTAAACCTTTCCAGAAACTAATCAGCATCAGTAAACATTCAGTTTCCTTCCTCTAGCGAAGTCCTCTATCTTAGATTGGCAATGCTATTTGCAATAGGACAGGCTGCCAAACGTTTTCTTGAGTTTAGTTTTTTAAATACTTTGCCTACCCAAACAGCATTTGGATGGCTTAGCTCTCTTCCAGCTAGGGAATAACAGTGCTGGCAACTACAACAGCCTTTAACAGCAGATTAGATACAGCCAGTACTACTGCTGCAGCAGCAGTCAAAAGCAAGCCTTACACATTTCTGTCTCCACAGTCTTACTCCTCAGACATGCTTCAAGGTGCTGGCCTGGAAACAAGTGTCTGATGCATCTAACTCACTGCATCAGATTGGCAGAAACAAAAAAAAAAGTGCCCACAGGTCACGTACACACAGCCCTTTCCCTCTCTGCAGGGGAAATGGGGCTGGGACCAAACAGGAATAGTGCAGCTGCTAAAAGTGGTTACTAAAGGAGGGTTAGAGAGGTATGGCCCATGTCTACAACTCTGGAAATTTAGCTATCATTCAGAGAGTTTAAATGCTTCCTTCTAATCCAAGTCAGTCATTAGATTAAAACTAAAGATTTTAAATGAGATGAACTGCAATATGCAGAGTCAGACATAAAATCTGTATGATATTTAAAAGCATGGTTGAATTTGAAGTAGGTTATCTGTTATTTACAGTCATAGGAGGAAACACAGAGCAAGCTATATGCTCGTAAACTACTATCCTAATGGTTTAGGTGCATATCTTTTGTTTGGACTGATAAAGACACCAACCTTTAGTAACTAAGATAAAAAAAAGCTTAGCTAAAGTCAAGCACCGTGCAAGCCAACAGAGTTATGCTCCTTATTCACTTGTCCAAATTACAGATGGACAGGGAAAGAGGGGAAAGAAATGAGAAGGAAAAAACCCAAACATACTGGAGTTCAAGAAAATTCCTAAGGTGGAGAAAGGCAAGAGATATTATAATAGTAGTAGTAGTAATAATAATACATGACCATCCCCATTCCAAGGTCCTCCTGGTTCAGCTTTATATTCTGGTGGAGACAAGAGCCACTGATTTTCACCAATGCCTCCTTTACTGATGGGCCACAAGAGGCTCCTCTCTCTTCAACAGACAATTGTGGCAAAGGGAAAGGCTCATTTTTCAGCAGGGAAAGGCTAAGTTTTTAACCCTGCCCAGTCCTGCTGTAAAGGAATTTGATCCACCTCTTCTTTAGATAAGCCATGCATACCTGGATGGCACCAAGGGGAAGACAGAAACTGGAAGCAAGTACCTTTCAGTGTTTGTGCCACTATTCCTTAGATGCAAGGCCACAAAATGACAAAGCTGTTGTTGATTGCATGTTGCTGGTTGTACCTTGCCCTGATATCTCTTTTGCAGTTACTTTGGAAAAGTCCTGCATGTGCAGCGAGGTACCTGTCACAGAAAAAATGGAATTGCAGATTCACAGACTGGTTTGGGTTGGAAGGGACCTTAAAGCTCATCCAGTTCCAACTCCCTGCCCCAGGCAGGGACACCTTCAGCAAAGGTTACACCTCCGTAGGGACACCCAGGAGCCCTTGGCACCAGGCTATGCACACAGAAGGTATAGAAGAGCCCCCATGCAAACCCAGTCTTGCTCTGCCTGAGCTCAAAACTGGGTCCATGTGGCCAGTTCTGATGCTAAGAGCAGACATGAGTGCATTGCTGGAGATGTCCCATTCTCTGACATCAACTCAGGCACACCATGGCTCTAACACAAAGCTGCATGGTCCAGGCAGGAGTCAGCAGGGGTCCAGAAGGCTGGAAGTATCAGTGGAAGGATTTATGTCCGTCTGCACCTAACTATATAGACTGGTTTTAAGTTTGGCTGTGCCACATACCAACCCTTGAGCATGCTGACATCTATCCAGGATTCCACATCCTTCATTTGTTAAGGTGCAAAGATATTTCCATCCTGTTACAATTCACAGGCTTGGGCTGGCTCTTAGAGGAGTGAACAAAGCCAAGGTGGGATTTTTCCTTTGAGTAAAATAAAGCCCCTTTCCATCATTAACCAATAGATTTTCAAATTAACCTCAATAAATTTACCCTTCTTCCTTCCTAGATCCACTGATTTTGGTAACACAGGACTGGAAGCCTCCACCCAGCCCGTCAAATCTAGTCCCTCACAGTCAGCAGCAACAGTGTGATTGCTGACAGGTTCTCAGGAGTCAGCTGAACATGTACATCATGGGCCTCCACAAACCATGCATTGCAATGCTCTTCCCAAAGTCCCCTGAGCTTAGCACCAACGGTTTATCTGACAGCAGTGCTTTCACCCTGAGCCATTGGAATTTGGGACAGAGAAAAGCCCTTTCACTTTACATGGAATTAATTATGCAGAGAGAGGATGGAGTGCAGCCCTGTGCTTGGAGGTCAGATCTAAGTTTCTATCCCTTATTTCAGTTATTTTATTTATATTTTATTTTCAGTATTCAAAATCTGTTGGAGCAGGCCTTGGATTCACTCATTCCCTACTCCTAGAAAATGCACTCTTACTAGAAAATCCCCTCCTAGAAAAAATTTCCTCCTAGAAAAATCCCCTACTGAGCTGCTTGATCACTCAACTTCTCACTCCAATTCAGTGACGGTGTGATTAGTGCAGGTATAAAGAAATAGAAATCTAATGAAGGTACACTTAGCACCCATGTGGATGGGTGGGAGGCACAGGCTGAGGAGATAGGGAGAGGTGTGCCAAAACAGCAATTCCTGACTTGCCACAAAAAACACAGTGCATTTTATTAGGATTGGTCATGTTTGAAAGCATGATTTCAGGTATATTGGGAATTAAGAACTGAAGCCTTGGCTGAACACATTACCATGCCATTTACAGTCTCTGTAATTCAAATGAAATTTTCAAACCTCTGTTCAGAATGGGTTAAAAGTCTGCAGTCTTTAATAAAAAGAGATGTTTGTTTGCTTTTACAGAACTGGGCTCTTGGTAACTGTATTTCTCTGCTGCTTTGGTATGTGTTTCGCCTGAAGCTATTGGAAGGCTCATGCAGTTCACAGCAAAGTCTCTGCCACTTGCTTGCACCCAGCTGTCTCCTTTGCTGTGCTGGCATAAGTGCTTTAGGGAATGGAGGAGGAACTTGAGAGGACTAGACTCATTCGTAAAAAACAGCATTGCCTTGAGGGTCTGCTTCAGGCTATGGCACTAGTTGTACCCAGAGCTGATGGAAATGATGGTGGATCTGAACCTGAGCAGACCAAGTTGGAGCTGCTCCTGACTGCATGCCCTTGTTGTGGTGAGGGTTGGTTGGAGTGAGGACTGCAGAGAGGCTCTCCTCCCTCTGCCAGAGATGTCAGGGGGCTTTTTCCCTCCTCAGCCAGCAAAGCAGGAATGGAAGATGACAGAATAGTGTGCACGTGCAGAGCACAGTCTTAGGGGAGAATAAAACATGCAATCAAAGAAAATCACAGTTAATTCTCATTGGAGTTGCCAAAAACTGTCTATACAAATTATTTATTCTAATAAGTTAAAGATTTTATTTCACAACAGTTTGGTTTGGTTTGGTTTGTATTTTTTTTTAACAACATAGTTGTCTAAATTGTTAAAAGTCACCTCCATCTCCTGGAAGAAAAAAAAAGAAATAATTCCTTCCCCTAATATTAAACCAGTGGTNAAAACTGTCTATACAAATTATTTATTCTAATAAGTTAAAGATTTTATTTCACAACAGTTTGGTTTGGTTTGGTTTGTATTTTTTTTTAACAACATAGTTGTCTAAATTGTTAAAAGTCACCTCCATCTCCTGGAAGAAAAAAAAAAAAGAAATAATTCCTTCCCCTAACATTAAACCAGTGGTTTTTAATTCCTAATGTAAACTCCACTGCCTTAGGAAGTGCAGTGAGTGGGACTGGACTTGGGGAACTTTTGCTAGCCCTGATTCCTGATGTAGGCTCTCCCACTTGCCATAAAATTTGTCGGGAACAGAAATATCAGTACTGCTCTTTCAGCAGTAAAATAGCTCTCCCTTTAGCTGTTCCTTTGATGGCCACTGACTTAACCATCTCCTCTCACTACCTTGCTTTAAAACTTGGGTACACTGGACACAACCAGAGCTATAAAAATTGACTGCATTTACTTTTCATCTCTCAGAATCTGAAGAATCTGAGGTAGGAATTTAGGTGGGCTTTTTCTCATCATTCATAAGGGACTGCAATGCTTACATCTCTGCTTCTGAAGAGAGATTTCTCTCTGGATAGAGAGAATTCATTTCTGCTGTTCTTGAAAAATGGCTGAAGCCTGGCATGTGAGTATTTTATCAGTTTAAAAGTATTACAAGACCTACTTTCTCTTTGACCTTTTGGGGACTGTTACTGAAAAATCCTTTGCCAGGTTAAATATTTGTGTTTGGTTTTGTGAGGCCAGAGACCAAATTTGCTAATGTTTCATGCTACTCCAAACACTATAACCAAATGGAGATTAGATTGGGATGCTCTCACAGAAAGATCACAGAAATGTGCTGTTGCTCTATCTTCTTCTGCTATTATGGAGTGTAATTTTCCCATGCAAATTAAAGCTACCAAAAACAACACCACCCCCCCCCCACC
>NDXB01015520.1:0-21790 GCA_002631895.1 Agapornis roseicollis | reverse complement strand
GTCCTTTCCAACCCTAACTGTTCTATGATTCTATGTTGTGAGTAGGTGGAAGTGGGAAGAACAGCCAGGTTGAATTTGAAGCTACACTGGTTATGCTAATGCTGAATATGGAGGTGTTTTCATCAGGTTGTTTCTCTAGGAATTTTTGGATTTTGTTAACAAAGCATATGCTTCTGAATTTATATTTTTTTTCGATTCCTGAAGTCTCACAGCTAACACATTATAAAATAGCCCAAGCTTATTAAAATTACTCAACACAACCCTTTTTTATAGTTTTAGTTATAAAAACCAGATTGTGTAACTTCTGTGGACCCTTGATAACACACATAGCGCACATGAACTGGGGTCTCATTCATATTCTGCCTCCTCCTATCACATGTGGTACATGTTTCAGTAAGAGAAGGTAAATAGATACTGAAATAGTCAATGTTCTCCAAACCTAATCGTTGTAACCTCTCTCAAAAAGTTCTTATTGATGGTAGAGTTCGTACTAAGTTTGAGGCTGTGTTCTGTAGGGTAGAAATACAGAAGCCATATTCAGAAGAGCCTTTTTTGATGTCCTGTGTTTATTCAGCACTGTACTTGGTTGTGTCTGGAATCTAACCTCGAAGCTGCATGGTCTGAGGTTTGTAAAGTAGTCAAGAAACAGGACTGGGCAGAAATACCATGCAGGGTTATTGAGAGGAAAGGGGAAGGTAGACAAGATAGTTTTGTGTGTTCTAGTTGCTCCTTGTCCACGGACCAGTTCTTACCTTCATGGGGCAGGGGAATGTCACACTGCAACCCTAGTCACCATGCTCTGACAGTCGTGGAAATAGAAGTTAGGCACTCACTCCTCTTGACCTCATGTTTGCTCAGGAGCTTCTTGAAATGAAGAACAGAGCTGCAACACTGATATTCCTGTTAATGGGGTGAAATACTTGCTTTCATTTCCATTTTAAACTGATAGTTATTTTTCCTAGACTACTTCTGCAACTTGGCTGATAACTTTAATAAATTACTTGGACTCTCTTTTTAAAAAGCAGCAACAATGCAACAGCAACTAAACTTTCTAACCTTGCACTGTCATTTGGCTTTCCTGGTTTATACCTAAATTGCTAATGTGTAAAAGTACTTTTCTGTTGAGAGGGGGTTTTGCACAAAGATTTGATCTAAATATTACTAGCTTTGGCATTTCCACACTTTTGGAATGGTGCTTCCTAGCTTTTGATCAACACTATTTTCATTCAGTGTAAAATACATGCCTTTTTTGTTTCTTCTCTAACTGGTAATTGACAATGGTTTTTCACCCTTAGTTTTGATTGACTTTTCTGTTACCTTGGAATAAGCACGAACATCTTTGTTATCATGATGTTTCTGTGCCATCCTTCATGACTGCTGTGTATAGGCAGCAGATAAATACTGCTTTTGTGCACCATGATTGACATGATGATGCTGACCTCAGGTGCTCCCTTTTCCACTCTCCAGATCATGGGATACTCCTATTTTGGGGTTATTTCTTTCCTTTGTAGTTTTGGAGTATACTGCACTGAAGTTCTTATTTTTCCTTCTTTGAAGGCTATCATGTGTCCTTGGGTTTTGTTTTCCTTTCCACTTGTTAGGGGAAGCTATGATTCTCAGGTGCTCCCATGACTCCAGGAGTTGTGAAAACACCAGGTTTACTACGAGGACTGGCAACGCTGAGGCCGATCTGTGGCAAGGGGCCTGGGTGCCTCTTCTAATCACCCATTTCAGGTCCTCATCACAGACCAAGTTTTGCCATTGTCCGTGTTATTTCAGCATAAAATAATTCTTAGCACAGAGCCTCGGTCATTGCTGTCAAGACCGGAATTCTCAGTGACTATCTTTGCAGAGGGACGCTGGGCTCAGGGAGATACTTGACTGCACTGAGCATGTTCTGTGCATACTTTTCAGGTTTCAGTAACTGATACTTCAAAACCACAATTTCTTCTTTAGGGACAAAGCATTTTGCATGCCAGTTTTTCACAGCAGCTCGCTGTCAAAATGAATTTTGTTTTCCAAGAACAGAAAAAAAGAGACTCCTATTTTTCCACATAAAAATCAAAGTTTCTTTTTCCTTTTTTGCTTCCCTGTAACTCTTAAGGGGTCCAATTGATTACTTTTTTATTTTATTTTGTTTTTTCCTTAGCCTTTATGAAAGGGGGGAGAAGAGAAATCCAGCATTTGTATTAAAACCAAGCATAAGGAATTTCAGCATGAATTACTCAAGTTACACTGTGTGTACAAGGTGTGTCTAAAATCAAGAAGAGGTTCGTATTTAAAATGAGTTTATTATCCAGAGGAAGCACTCATTAGTTAAGGAAACGAGTGTATTGTTTCTGATCAGCTCGACACTGGGTATTTTAGCACGAGTATCTTAGCTTCCCATTCCTGAGTTATGTCCGTAGTTTGGAAGAGGATATTAAACATTCCTATGTGTTCATCCTGTTTCTGAATCCTCATCCTGGTATTCAGTTGAATAAATAATATTTCTCTTTGTAACTGCAGAAATGGTTTGGAGGCTTTTTTGTTTTAAAAATCTGGTATTTGATAATTAGTCACAAACTTGCACTGTGTGGATAATGCAGCTGGCTGAGCCACATGTGCTGTTGGAATATTTCATTTGATTCAAAACTGGCTTTAATGTTTTTAAATAAATGGTATCTCGCTCTTGGCACTTACTTGATAAGAAAAATCTTAACGCTGCTCTGTGCCATGTGTGTTTAATAGCCTGCAAGAATTGAGGCTAAAATGATTCAGGAGCTCTTGCTTTCATTCTGAAATGCTTTGCCAGGAGTTCTGCTGCAGATAAAAATGTGATATAACATGGATTTTATATCACATTCATCTTCCAAAATGGAAGAATGAGCTGGTGAAGTCCTGCTTCCTATATGAGCCTCAGGGGGTATGTGTGATTGGTGGCACATCCATGGGGGAGAACTTTCTGCAGACCTCCTCTCTCCATGTGCAGGCACTCAGCAACTGCATCAGTAACATCTGCCCCTCAGAATGCCTGAGCCCTGCCATATTCCTTCTTTCCAGTATTCTTCTCATGTGTAGTATTTTTTTACATGCTAAATATGTCGAGGTCATAAATACTTTAACATGCAGAAGATGTGCAGCAAGAGAAGTATGTCTTTTTGGACAGCTCTTCCCCTTCCCTGCCAGCCCTGCCTGATGGACCTTAGCAGGGGCCAACATCCCCTTATGTGTCTGAGAAGCAAGTTCTGCTGAACCAGGAGATGAGCCTCTGAGCAACTTGCAACCAACCTCAGCTCTGTGGGGACACCCCCACCACTGCAGGGGCTGGAGACTCTCATTGGTTCTTATTGCTATCTCCCAGATTCACAAATGCCTTCCAAGATGCCTTTGTTAACTGTGTGCCTTGGTCTGCTCATAACTTCATGTGGTGGCAATGTTTTTAAATGGGTATCATCAAAATCCTGGTGACACTTCCAGCTGCATGAACAAGCACATGGGGAAAGGGTATGTTTGATCTGCATTAAAGAAGGAAGCTGTGTGTCCATACTGCAGGATTTTAACTCTCGAGTGACCCATCAGCATGTTTCTAGGACTTTGCTTGTCCATTTTCTGACACCTTTATCCTTTTAAGCCTACCCAAACCATGGAAGACTGTTCCTGAAGCTTCTGATGAGGAACAGCATTTTGGCAGGGCTGGGAGCAGAGTGATGTCCTGTCCTCTCCTTAGGAGGACATCTCTCTCTTGGCATTTTTAGTGAGGTTAAGAGAAGATCTGTAATATAAGGTAATTGCTTGGAGTTTGGAGTGAATATGTTATTGTCACTTTGGTATAATTTCTATATTGGTATAAAATCTTTGCTGTACTTTACATAATTTTTACATTATCTGTGACTACAGATTATATCAGCACTTTGTTGTACACAGTGTTGTGATAAAATAATACAGATTGATGAGTCTGAATTAGTTGGAAGCACTGTAAATAGAAAAAAAAGTATGATACTTGATTGCTTTCACTTTGATTAATCATAATTTGCACTCAAATACGTGAGTTAGGCAGCAAAAAAGAAAAGGAGGTAGAATAAATGGAAAAAGGTTAAAAATGCAGGTCGGCATTACAGGTATCACAGGAGCATTATGAGCAGAAGGGGAACTCTCCCTTAGTTTGCCAGGTGTGTTTTGTGTTTAAGTGTTGGCACTCATCTGTATGTATGGAGTTGCTGGACCCAATCTACCCACAGAAGTCTCACTGAACTGAGATTTACAACATATGTTGTGCCAATGGATGAGCTAATCATTCTTGTTTGGTACAGAGCACCAAGCTTGTGGATGCTGATGGGAAAGCAATGCTTTGAGAAGCTGAAGAAGGAGACTCTTTATCTAACACATCTTTTATCTAGCATGAAAGTGTATGTGTACTGTCAGAAAGGTACCTATAGGCATTCTGTCACATCATTTTAACCCCAGTAGATGACAGACATGTTTTAGTGTGAGGGTGATAGGTGTGTATCCATGCTAGCTTAATAAATAGAGCCATAGGACAATGCAGATATGCTTGTTTGCCACTTCATAGAATCCTGACTTGGTTTATTGGAAGGAACCTTAAAGCTCATCTAGTTCCAGTCCCTTCCATGGGCAGGGACACCTTCCACTAGACCAGTTTTCTCCAAGCCCCATCCAACCTGGCCTTGAACACTGCCAGGGATGGACAGAGAAGTCCCACAGCTCCTCTGGGCAACCTGTGCCAGGGCCTCACCACCTTCATGGGAAAGAACTTCTTCCTAAGATCTTATCTCAATCTCCCCTCTGTCAGTTCAAAGCCACGGGACTTTGAGCAACCTGGTCTAGTGGAAGGTGTCCTTGCCCATGGCAGGGGGTTGGAACTGGATGAGCTTGAAGGTCCCTTATAACCCAAACCATCTGTGATCAGTTGATTCTTGACACAATACAGAGCCCATGTGGCATGAGAAATAATACCCACCTAGTGCTTTGAAGGTACAACCTGGAGCTACACACCTAGGAGACTTACAATCCATTTCCACCCACCATAGGTCTGGTTTGGCGGAGGCAGGCAAATGAAAACGATCGCAGGGAAAGCATCCTTTTTGCTTATATTTTTTCTTCCAATAAATCAACCAGTGTTCAGTGCAACTCCAGAAAGGTTTCTCCTTTGGATGAAAAAAGTGAGCAGCAGGTTGCTGTGACGCAGGTTTTGCACTGTCACTGGACTGAACACTCCTTAAACTAACAGAGAGGGTGAAAGGTGGTAGTGTTTTTGCACTGAATCTGTAGGTTTAGATGAGGCAGCACCGTTCCTTTTACAAAAGCATGTTTATAGCGACTCCTTAAGAAGCTTAGACTGGAGGGTTGTTTCCAGAAACTGCCCCCTTCCTGCTTGCCTGATCCCATATGTTTGTCTTGGCAGGATGCGATGTCTGCTTGGCTGGTTCTGGGATATTAAATTGAAGAAACACAGAGCTCTTGATGCTTTTCAATAGGGCTTCTATTGAGTTAGTGGCAGGATAGAGCTGTAAGCCACCTGTGATTGTCCAACAGGGAAAAAGGGAGAAATGAGAGGGGTGGGGAGAGAGCCCTGGAAACCTTTCCCGGTTTCATGGATAGCATGGTCTGAGGACAGTATTGTTTGGGAGGCAGCAGCTTTGCGTTGGTTTCAGCGTTGAGTCCTTTTGCTGCTGTTCTGGCTCAGTCAGTGTTGACGGTAGGTGAATAAATGATGCTGGTAGCTGGAACTGCACAGGTAGGGCAAGCAACTTTTTTATTTTAAGTTATCATGCATGCAGAATCTGTTAAGAGATTTTGTTGGTGACCTTAAGTGGGAATAGATTCGGATATCCCAGTTTGACACTTAGGGATGCTGTGTCTCTGCATTTCATTTTTAAGGCGTGCATGGTGTTAGATCCAGTTACTGTGTAAAGTCTAAGCTGTTGGGAGTCTGTCTTGGGTGCTCTTAGGAAATCATAGAATCCCAGACTACTTTAGCATGGAAAGGACCTGAAAGCTCATCTGGTTGCAACCCCCTGCCATGTGCAGAGANTCCAGTTACTGTGTAAAGTCTAAGCTGTTGGGAGTCTGTCTTGGGTGCTCTTAGGAAATCATAGAATCCCAGACTACTTTAGCATGGAAAGGACCTGAAAGCTCATCTGGTTGCAACCCCCTGCCATGTGCAGAGACACCTTCCACTAGACCAGGTTGCTCCAAGCCCCATCCAGCCTGGCCTTGAACACTGCCAGGGAGTAGACGGGGCACATGCAGTGCCCATCTTCATTATCTGTCTCCTCTGTTGGGCTTGATGAGAGAGAGCAATACTCACCTTCTCCCAGTCAAATAAAGCCCTCTTTTGCCCTGTCACATGCTTTGAAGAATGGAAAGGAAGCAAAAAAGATTTGGAGAAGTCATCAGGAGAAGGAGAGTAATCCCTTTGCATTTTTGCAGGCTTGGACAATCTGTCACTCTTTGTCTTGATTCTTTCTCTGATTTGCTGCTGCCTATATCCTGCTTCTGTGTCTAAGTGCTCCGTTGCATGCACTGTTCCATACGAAGAAATGCCTTGGGTTTGGAGCAGATGAAAGTGAGGCAGGAGGGCTCATATGGAACATTGACCAGTACATGGCCTGAGCATCCCTACCTTTGTCATGTAAAGGAAGAGTTTCCTTCTCCATTTAAAGGACAGGTGTCAAGATGGTGGAAGAACCTCTTCCTGAGTAGGCTTGTTTCTTCTTTGAACACAAGCTGCACTTCTTTCTCTACAGTCATCATAAACACTTACAGAACAGGGAGGTTTGTCATTTCACAGACCTAGGTCTGTTTGAACCCTGCTTTCCTGACAGTCCCTTTGCTCGCACTCAGGTGAGAATTGATCTGAACAGCCCCGGCCTCTGTAACTCATGCAGACAAACCTTGTATCACTGTGTTTGCCCATGTTGGTTGTAGTGATTGGATTTAGTTCTCACTCTTCTAAGCAGGCAGGGGGTGGCTCTTGCACAGGCAGTTTTCCTTTTTGCCACTGAATTCTTCACTGTCCTTGGACTGGCAAATAGGTGCCTGGCTCGATCACACGTGTGCTCTGGTGAGCGTTGCTGTCTTCTCGTTTCTACTTCCCTCCCAGGTACAGTTCACCTGGCCCTCTTTATTACTCCACATTTGCACCCATAGGCTACACAAGGGTTCCAAGTTGGACGTCCTTATGGAAAGTGGTTTTTGCATCCTTGGTTTCCTGAGCTTGTTGCTGATTTATTTCTTTACATAGTTGCTCATTTCTTAGCAAGGTCTCTTATTGCAGCTCAGCTCTGTATGGACAACCTCCTGTGGCTGAGCAAACTCCAGCCCACTTATTAATCTGCTCTTTGTATTACTGACAACCTGCTCCATGTAGAGATAAATGTAGAGCCTTGAACACAATGTTGAATTTCAATTTTTAATCCTTTAATCATCTCTATTTCAAATCTTCAAAGTGGAGACACGGCATGTGGATATTTCCAAATTACTCTCTGTTTTACAGAAGGGTGTACGTATCTTACATCTCGTAAAAGGTGCTTGTAATACAAATGAAGATGTTCATGTAGGAGGATGCAATGAAGTCCTCTTGATCATGCATCCCTTATGGTGCAGTGCAATTAATTATAGCCATCAATTATAGATTTGATGGCTGACTGGTTTTAGATTTATGCCTTAGGTGCCACTAAAGCAGGTCTCTTGCACACAGGTTTGCAGGACTTCATCCACCTCCAGCCTGCTGGGCCTGGTGTATCTAGCACAGTTTGTCCTCAGTTTGCAAAAGGTATGGAAAGAATAATGGATTAAAGATGTAATCCCCAATTAACTGGCGGAACAGTATTTACATATTGCTGCTGGCTTCTAGCTGGGAAGGGAGAAAAGAAAAAATAGCAAAATTAACAAAAATAGTAGAGTTTTGAAGTCTGGAACAAGTCTGGTGACAAAGGAGTTGGTTAGAAAGGTTAGATAGAGGATAGAGAGGAGGTATGGGGCAAGGAACAGTTTATCCTTGTGAGGAGTATTTTAGAATGGGGTTTCATTTATTTATCACCTAAGAGAAAATGGAAGATATTAAAATAAAAGAAGGGGTGGATGGGAAGAAAGAAAACCATTTTCAAGTATTTCATTATTGCATTTCCAATTTACTTCAAGCAACTTTATAGGTTGACTTCTGTCAGTGTTCAAGGCTGCCTTAGGAGAATTAGCTGCTGTTTAACACCTCGGGTCCCCAGAGGATCATGTCAGTGTTTTACAAACCGTTTCTTTGTAGTACAAGGGCACTAAGCACAGTTAAGAAATGTAAGGTTTTATTATTACCTTCTCTGTGGTAGATTCATTGTGTCTTATAAAAATGCAGGGGTTTCAAAATACAGACACCAGCTGAAATACAGTATTGTAAAGATAAGTGTGTGCATAAAATAACAGCAAAGCAAGAAAAAAGACAGTGGAGTGAAAGCATCTTGCACTGAAAGTAACTATTTTGCGCACTGTCTCACTGCCTTTAAGTTAAAGGAAAGGAGTTGAACCTGTTAGTATTTAGCTATAATTCAGTGTAATTCTACTTAAACATATAGGTTTTTAGTGATATGAAATGGGCAGCACAAAACCCCTTATGAATGGGAGTCAGTGGAGGTAGAGCTTACTGTGCTGATGTTGCTGGTGTCATCCTCACAAGAGGAGCAGAGAGGGGTCTCTGCACGGCTGGCTGCTGTTTCAACTACTTGCTCACCTGAGATAGTGCTGGAGAGATAGCAGGAGGTTTGTAGAGAAAAAGGGAGAGTTAATTCTATGCCCAGGGGAGTTGGTGTGACACTTGGTTGCCAAAGCCACTGTTCACCCTCTTCTCAGGGTTTTTTTATGAGCTTTGGGGTGAGCTGCACGGTTGCAGTCACTGTCCTTCCATCATCACTCCTTACTGCTGAGCGTGAGTGATGTGGCCTTTCCAAGGAAGTGGAAGAGTCACCACACCACGTCTTGCTTCCTCTGCTCTTTCCCTTGGAGCCTGCGTTAGCCAATGCTCTATGGCAGAAGAGTCCAAGAATGATGCTTCCTAGTCCTGGATCCCAACTCCTGATACTGACTTATTCCCAGTGTATCAAAGACTCCTGCAATTCTTGTAGCATTAAAACAGTAGGCTCTGATAACAGTTTCAGGGGTTGCTGGTACTGAAGCACCCATACTTGTATCTACTCTAAACATGGACTCCTTGAATCATTTTGGTCACATCTGCTGAGTTGTTTGGAGTTCTCTTCTGGCATTCGTATGCAGATGCAATGGTTTCAATGACAATGTGCCTGTAGTATATTTGGATTATAGTAGTACCTGCTGATGGATCAGGAGGCCACCATGCTAGATGCATGAAAGCAGCTTCTGCTGTGAAGAGCTTACCAATGTACAGTTCTGGTATCTTCAACATAAGAAGGACATTGAGCTGTTGGAGCAAGTCCAGGGGAGAACGTGAGGATGATCAGGGGCTGGAGCACCTCCCTTATGGAGACAGGCTGAGAAAGTTGGGGCTGTTCAGCCTGGAGAAGAGAAGGCTGCGTGGAGACCTCAGAGCAGCCTTCCAGTAACTGAAGGGAGCCTATAGGGATGCTGGTGAGGGACTCTTCATTAGGGACTGTAGTGACAGGACAAGGGGTAACGGGTTCAAACTGAAACAGGAGAGGTTTACATTGGATCTAAGGAAGAAATTCTTTCCTGTGAGGGTGCTGAGACACTGGAATGGGTTGGCCAGGGAGGTTGTGAGTGCTCCATCCCTGGCAGTGTTCAAGGCCAGGTTGGATGAAGCCTTGCGTGGCATGGTTTAGTGTGAGGTGTCCCTGCTTATGGCAGGGGGGTTGGAACTGGATGATCTTAAGGTCCTTTCCAACCCTAACTATTCTATGATTCTAATGAGAGTTAGGAGGGAGCAGATATGGACAGGATGGGAGGTGGGAAGAGCAAGACATCATTGATGAGTACAGTAGATAGAGGACTTTCAGAACTCTAGAAAGTTTGTTTAGAAATCTTAATTTCCATCAAGTTTTTTTTCATAGGCAGTTAAGGAAATTAGTGTTTCATAGGGGGAGAAGGCTTTAGGGAGACCTTACAGCAGCTTCCAATGCCTGAAGATGCTACAAGAAACCTGGAGAGGGCCTTTGGCAAGGGCCTGTAGCGGCAGTTCAAGGGAGAAGGGCTTTAAACTGACAGAGGGGAGACTGAGCTGAGCTCTTAGGCAGAAGCTCTTCCCTGTAAAGGTGCTGAGGCCCTGGCACAGGGTGCCCAGAGAAGCTGTGGCTGCCCCATCCCTGGCAGTGTTCAGGGCCGGGTTGGATGGGGCTTGGAGCAACCTGCTCTAGTGGAAGGTGTCCTTGCCTGTGGCAGGGGGTTGGAACTGGATGAGCTTTAAGGTCCCTTCCAACACAAACCAGTCTGGGATTCTAACAGGTAGGATGAGGATATTCTATTGTAGGTTTAGTTTGTAAAATGCACTGTAGACTTGAATGACCTACTTTCTAGTAACACTTGGTGGAATGTATTAACAGCACTTTACTTGATATTGGCCAATAGTGCAACACTGCGCCTTGCTCAACAAACCCTACCACATTCTGACGTTTGAGGGTGGCCTTTTCAAAACACACCTGGGAATGAAATGACTTGCCCTTATGGCAAAGCACTACGAATGGGGCATTGAACTTCCTAAAATACTTTGAAAAATCCCACCCATAATGTTTACTTTAATACTGGAGTTAAATGTGTCCGTTCTTAATGGTCACTCCACAGTTCTCTGTTGTGCTCCCTGAATGAATGGCTCTTTCCTCTCCTGCAGCTAATATCCCATGCATATTTATATGGAATCATGTTCGCTCTTAAATGCTGTTTGTTTTGGCTCAGGACGCGACTCCTTAGTTTAACCTGCCCTTGTAGGTTATTTTCTCAAGGCTTTATACTGTTTGTAATTCCCTTATTATTGTCTGCGTCTTTTTGCATGGGGGGGGGGGAAGGGAAAGTAATTTTTCCAGGTTTTGCTCTATTAGTGGGTTGCCCACTAAAGAACAGTGTCCTCTGGGAAGTCCTCCTAGGTGGGCTGCCTGTGCCAAACCAGATTTGGCCTTGCTCCCACTTACCTTTTATTAGGAACTCTAGGCAAGACTTGCATCAGTTTAATTCATCATTAAGGTTTTTTTTCCCTCTGCTTCCTATGCCTGGGTAGAGGAGAAGGAAGAATACTGCAGGGATGAAACACATTAATGATCATCATGCAAAGACATCTATGGATACTACACAGTGATGTGGGTGCACACAAGGTGCTGGACATTTCCCCTATGATCCCCCTCAAGGAGGAGAAGCACTTTAAGAATCATGAAGGCAGTTCTAGATGAACTTCCCAGAAGCACAGATTTCAACCTGCATCCTTCAGCTGATGGAAATCTGGTGTGTGGTTAGTTTATAACAAAAAGTAGTAAAATTAATGGCATTCTAGGATTTCAGACTGTGCTTTCCTGTATTGCTCTATAAATGTGCTTTTTTGGAAAAAAAATAAATTCCACTACATATTTCTTGCTTGAAAATCTATCCCAGCCTTTTCTACAAGTGAGCCTGAGCATCTGCTGCTTGTCTGTGTGGCTGGTGGGCAAGAAAATGTGAAAGAAAATAGAGTGAGTCTATATTGAAGATGGACTGGAATATGCAATACCTGCTTATGCCCTTCCTTCTCCTTTCATTTGGAAAATTTCAAGCTCCCTTTATTGATGAAGTGGGGAGGAATGGGGATTTGGGGCGGACAGCAAGCTGGCTTATCCATTCAGGCTTGCCTCTAGGCTGATAAAATGGACCCAGACTGCCCCTGTTGATTCTAAATCTCAAATTCCAGTAAAAGGAAGAAAAAAATCAACCCAGTATTCATAAAAATTTGTCTGCTTTCATTTACAACATGCTTTGTAAGATAACCCCACTGGAGTAATTTTAAGTCATGTTTTAAGTGTCAGAAAGAGCATGTTAATGTTTGTACTGTTTACTGTAGTGGTGAAGTGAAGGTAGAGTATCTCAGAATGTGGGCAAATGCATTACTCAACAGCATATGAAACATGTTCACCTTCCACACAGGTGATAGAAAACCATAGCTGCAAATGCAGCAGAGTACAGCAAGGCTAAAGGCCGCGGGGGAGAATAGGAGCAAAGTGGGTGAGAAACGCTGGTGAGTAAAACCCAGCCGTGTCCTTGTCAATATCACCCATGTCTGCTGTTTTCCTTCTTCAGCCCTTCAGGTCTGGCCCTTTGACTGCAAACTCAAAATCGCCCTGTCTCCCCTTTCACTTGGGGCCACAGGAATCACTGTTCTTCCACGGAGCACGTCCCTGCCTGTGGCCAGCACAGCCTCTGGTCTGTGTGAGCAGTTCCAAGGCAGCTTGTATCATTCATTAACCTCTCTGCTGTGCCAGGGGAGTTTACAAGTCATCCAGTAGATCAGCTCCTTGCTATCACACTGGTTCTATAGGGAATGTTGATTTCTAGGAGCCCTATGGTGGTGACAAGTGGGTGGAAATCCAGCCCTTCAGCTCCATGTGCAGATTTTGGGGAGAAATTGTGTCATGTTCACTTGTGATTATGGGTACGAATCCCCTCAATGCCATAAAAATCCACTGACATTAGTGGAGTCAGGCACTGCCTGTGAGGATGAACAAAAGGTAGAGGCACATCTTGTGTCTGTATAAATAATAAAGGGGAAGAAAAGGTGGGAATGCGGTACAGTCTGACTTCCAGCTTGGGAAGGGAGCAGGACCTGATGCTGGGCATGATTCCAGGCGTATGCCAAGGCAAGGAGAATGCTGCACATTGTCTGCATGTGCTGCAGTACCAGTGCCAGATACTCCCAAGCCTTTGTAGCCTGAGGTTCAGTCTGTTCTGTCAGGTGTGGTTTGTGTCTCCTGGAATTGATGCCATTTATCTCAGTGGTTGTACTTTGGAAATTTGGGGTTTTTTTTTCCTAGTGAAGCATGTGATTAGTTTAGCATAATTAAGTGAAATGGGATGTTTGCTTTGGGTACTGCTCCTCCTAATGAATAATTTGACTTTTAAAGTAGCAACTATCTCATATAAATAGGGCTGGCTTATTGGTGTCTGTGAAGTCGGGTGACTTTTGAGGAGCAGACACTGTTGTGGCTTAAGGAATGTGTTGGGTCTGTCAAAGTGTTTTATGGAGAGCTGTGGAAATGGAAACTGCATTGATGCTTGTAGATGATTCTTATATTGCTTTTACAGCAAGGCACACCCATGCTCTGAAATTCGATCGTGGCTTTTCCTTTGTAGATTTAACACAGAGAAGAAGCAGCAGCACACACGTTGAAGGTGGAAAGTGAGGCCAAGCTTGGCTTTTGTGCTGAGCATTGCTTTTGGGTAGAACTGCCTTCAACTCATAGGCAACAGCTTCGTAGAAAATCAGTTGTTTACCAAAAAACCTCTTTGCCAAGACAAGGTCTGCACCAGTAACATAGCAACTGTAGGGCTGAAACTTCATTTTGCTCAGGAAAATAGCAAGCAAATAAGCCATTAACATGTGAAGAGGACTTGTTAATTCCAATCTAATTATGTGTACTAGCCACACGAAGAGCTGACTTGTGATGCCGGCATGAGTTATTCCAACCCCAAATCTTGCTTATTACTACTGCTCATCTAACGGAAACAAAGAAAGAATGTAGTGTTGAGACTTGTGTAGTTTAGCCAATGCTTGAAGAAATTCATTAACTGAAAATCTGAGTGTAGATGTAAGAAAACACACTGAGCACAGAAGGCTTGTGGTGAAGTGCTCCATTGTAGAATCACAGAATCCCAGGTTGGAAGGGACCTCAAGGTTCATCTGGTCCAGCCCATCTTGGCAAAGAATGAGGTAGATGGCCCAATACCCTGCCCAGCCAAATTGTAAACTGCTTGTGACTTTAGAATATTTTTATTATTTCTTGTTTCACAATTCAACAAATTATCTAAACTCAGACCACGATAATCTCGATTTGTTGCTGGGGAGGCCTTAGGGCAGATTGCAGAGCTGTCAGGATGGTCTCCTTTTGGTTTTATGGGGTTTGGTGTTTTCTTTTTTTCATTCATGCTTTGTATGTGTCTATGGGTTCACTCCAAGCCATAACTGTAATTCTGACCTTGCATGTGGTGAAATCTTCAGGTACAAGGTTACAGCAAGGAAGCTCTCATGTAGGAATTTCTTGGGTTGAGGGAAAAGCCAGTGCATCACTCGGGGAGCTGTAAGTAGCTTCAGCTGTAGCTGAAGGTGTATCAGCCCCATGATATAGATCAGCTCCAGGAGCCATCCCCGTATCGCTCACAAGAAGAGGAGCAGCGTTGCAGAGAAGGAAGATCATAAGAATACTGCTTGTTAACAGGTGCTCTGCTACACTAAGATATTATCGAGTATCTTTGATGATAACTTACAGATTCCTCAAAACACATATCCCGTTGCTGTTTTCCAGTATTTTCAAATAGTCTGTATCCATTTTTCCTCCACATGATGCTCTTGCTCTTGCCGGCTCTGCTGGAAGTTTAGTCTTGCTGTCCTTAGATAAAAACAGGGAGTTAAGTGGCTGTTTCCTTCAGTGTATTACCAGATTTCCTTCACCATTATTTACTGTGATTTATATTCAGGTGCCTTCTAAGAGGTTGGTTTTTTTTTTCCCCTCCTGTGTATGAGACTCTTTTCCCTTAAACTGGACTTAAGCAGGTGGGACTTACTCCAGCAAGCACCAGGATAAATCTGTCTCATCTGCAGACCTGTCCCACAGCTTTCACAGGCAGAAGACATAAAGAGAAAGGGTTTGGAATCATAGTTGGGAGCTACAGTTTTAAACAATGTGCCATGTCTAGATCACAAAATAGCTGTGTACAGCGTATTGACAGCAAACCCCAGTCTGACTTTGGTCTTAGCTGTGGTTTGGAAGGGGTGATGAATCTCATCCATATGCAAGTTTGGCTTCAAGCCTTTGAGTGGTGGCTTCAGCCAGAGGAACACCCCCAGAACCGAGCAGGTATTGCCTCTGGCAAGAAGTCCATGCACAGGAAGGCCAGGAGTAATTTGAGTCTTACAGTACAGCAATATGCTGAGTGTTTTATGCTTCACCCCTCTTGATACTTGTTTTTAAACCATCAGGCCACGTCTTGAGGCTCTCAAATGACATATTGGCATGCTTTCTTTCTTCCTCACCAGGCTGGAATGATAAGAACCAATAAGGATGAATACTTCATTGAGCCTTTGGAAAGAGGAAAGCAAATGGAAGAGGAAAAGGGGAGAGTCCACATGGTGTACAGGCGATCAGCTGTAGCGCAGCATCCCACTGATATGCTCTCTGATGTCCATAGAGAAGGTACAGTACCTGTGTTGGTTGCTCACAGATCTGTTCCAGGTGACTGTAGCCTGCAGCAGCTTTTGAGAGAGGCAGTTTTGACTGAACTGTTTGAAAAGAAAGTCTTTAAATGTTTTGCTGAGGTCCACTATCAGTCTCACGTGCAGTTTCTCTGCCAAGAGCAGCAGATGTGTAGACCAGAGCTCAGCTATGAAGTCTTCTTGTCAATAAATGTTGCAAAGTGCTTGGTTTTCCCTTCCTTTAACTGAGGGAAAAGCTTGTAGTGATTTAAGTCTGAGCTCTGCATCAGTTGGTAAGATGTTGTGGGCCAGGAGATGTTAATGGAAATACTCATCTGACTTCAGTGTTGTAAGCTGTTACTATGGCTTGCCTGCCCATGCAACTTCTATTTAAAGTTTGGGTCCTATTTCTTCCTCAGTGATAGCTCAATTGTGCCAATGTCTAGCACTGTTTCTGTTTTTCTGCTTTTGCTGGTTGCAGTTAATGCAGTTGGAAGGCAGTTGTGTTGATCAGATATGCACTCTAGACATATCCAAGGGTTCCCCTCCTCCCTGAAGATGATATGGTTGGTCCATCTGAGAATAATGATCATGTAGTTCAATGCATTTGCTTGTATATTTAGATTTCCCTCCTTTTAATATTATCCTTTAATCCTAAATCAATCGTTACAAGCCATTCAGCGTTACATTCAGCGTTTTGACACTATGGGCCCAGGAGTGAAAGAGTAGCTCCATTCCCCTTCAGTGCTCTGCTTTTCTTTTAACATCTCTCAGCTTCTCAAATTCCTGTTTGTACTTTGCATTCACAAGGTCTTGGAACTTGAATGGGTTTGAGAAGGACTAGAATAACCACATACAACACACAGAACTAGAATTAGATAGGAGTATTAAGCAGAGAGAAATCAAGCAACCCTCTCGTTGCCAGTCCTCATGGATTTAAATTATTTGGTGGGGTTTTGGAATTTTGTCTCTGAAAAAGCAAGTAGGAATCGAGAGCCATTTTGAATACGGTCCTGCCAAACTTTGAGTAGTCGTTCAGAAGGTAAGTCCTTGCTGTTGACAGCAGTATGGCACAGCAGTGGCACAGCAGGCTCAGGGTCTAGCAGCAGCCTGAACCATGCAGGCTCATCAACCTGCTGGTCTCAGACACCTGTGCTGCCAAAGATGCTTTGCTTTTGGTACCTTGATGAAGCTGTTCAAATCTAGCTCATGCATTTCTGTGGTGTGATGAACTAAACAATGCTAAATAAGCCTTTGTGGTAGTGGCATTGGGTTCAGTGCTGTGTTTCTGCATTGAAAACGTGTTGTTAGCTGGGCTGGTGGGCTCAGACCGTGGCTTGACAGCTGACAATGGACCTTATGGGTCTGCTTCAACGAGTTTGGCATCTCTTGCCTCTGTCATAGAGTCCTAGAATTGCATAGCTGTTTGGGTTGGAAGGGACCTTAAAGCTCATCCAGTTCCAACCCCCTGCCACGGGCAGGGACACCTTTGACTAGACAAGGTTTCTCAAAGCCCTGTCATGTTCACAGGAGATCTTTTCTTACCTACTTTTGACATTTTTAAAGTTTTATGCATTTGAGTTTGGGAAATAGTCCTGACTATTATTCCCCTGTGACACAGTTTGCAGGGGTAAGTAGTCGGCTGTGTAGATGGATGAGCATCTTTCTTGATCTTCACTGCCCCTGATTTCTACCCCACAATCCCAGTGCCCCAGCCAGAGGCAGAAGTGCCAATACAGGCTGCTGGCAGATTACAGGTTCAACTACATATTTAGGTTTCACTGATAGATGACAGATGACTCGAGTAACTAGACATTAAGATAAAAAAGTACTTGAAATTCCTCTTGTCACCAAAATTATTATAAAAACTGGAAACATGAGGTAGGAGCCTTCCTCTGGAGTGACATAGGACATACTGCCTTGTACTCTCTCGACAAGAAGTCACTTTTATAAGATACTGTTGTCATGAAAGCTTCTGAAAGCTTTTGTTCTGCAAAAAGAAGCTTTTGGTCTGATAGGACATCTGGCATTCCTGCTGGATTTTATAACATTTCGGAATTTGTTGGACATGTTTCAAATAATTGGACAGAGTGAGCGTAGGAGTTCTGACTTTTAGTAGTGATTGCAGTGCAGTGGAGCATTTATTGGTTCATGTACTGTGTTCTCATGGAAATAAGGACACATAAATACTCTATCTACTTCTATTTCCTGTTTATTGTAGTTATCAGTGATGAAGTTTTAGTGAACTTTCTTAGATGGGAACCAGAAATCTGTGTTTCTGGATAAGATATTAGAATGCCTCAAGCTACTGGGTACCATGGGTTTAGTCTTTCCCATTTTGCAGCAAAATATCCCTATCCCTGAAATAGCACCCCACACTGATTCCTATTTCTGGTATCCATGGCTGGCTTTAGCCTCCTTAAGGAACAACTATGTATTGTCATATTTGCTTTGTTGGAGGTTGGTTTCCTTAAGAGTGCATTACATGAAACACTTGAGGAATCAGATGGGAAATCCAGCCTCATTCATTTGAGGAATGCTGTCGGATGGCAAACCTGTTAATATGTATGGATAAGCACTGGTTTTCCTTCCCTCTGTGTATCTGTGCTTGGAGGGAGCTGCTGCATCTTCACACACTGAAACCCTCACACAGTCTTTGTAGTCTTTTTTGGAGGGTTTGTCTTTCCATTAAACATAGGGAAGAGTCTCTCAAAGCACTTAGCAGAAGAGGGGAAGAAATGTGAATGTTCTGCTAATATAAGGATCTTGTTTTACTGTATTGTTTTTAACCTGATCTTTCTTATGCTAATGTGAGGCCATGCGGGGACCTGCAAGAAGCAGTAGCTCTTGACCAGTTAATGTTAAAATAACTTTAAAACCAACCACTTACTTTGGTACCCATGGTCTCCATTGCACTGGGTGAGCCTGTTTGATGGTGTAAGTGCTGTTCATTCTTCTGGACAGAAAGTTCTTCCTCTCCTACAGGATGGTGGACAAGGCCTCCCCCAGGAAGTCCCAGCTATTGAAAACTGCTTAAATATAGTAGCGTGTGACGCAGCATCAACAAGCATAAGGCTGATTTCTCCCTTAGGAACAGAAAAGACTCTTGACTATTCTTCTTTGTGAAAACTGGGTCAGACAGGAGTCACACAGAAAACTGCGTGAGAACCGCTCAGCTCATGTTTGATGTAGTTGTGAGCTGGAATAGGAATACTCATCCCACATTTCCGGAATATATGTACTGTCCTAATGGTTGTATGAATTTGGGAATATGATTGTAACTTTGTATCTGTTCTTGGAAGTGAGGTGGAATCAACCGTCATGAGCATGGTAGGGAGAGTATGAATGAGCAGGTACGTTCTTAGAGCAAGTGGCAGTAGAAATGGGCTGCTTAGGCTGCAGAGGACCTTGTTACTAGGCTTGGCAGGAATATAGAGAAATAGGTGGCTCTCAGAATTTCATACTCCCAGGTAATGCATCATACTTTCATGTGACTTGTACTGGAGAAGAAGCACAACTTTAATGCATTTATTAATGGTACCAGTGCAGCAATTCTAATGAACCTTTTCAGCTTTACCAAAGGTGATCGATGCATGAGGGGAGGAGGAGGTATTATTTCCACTGCCAGTAGCCTATGACCTTGTCATGGTTTAAGCCCAGCCAGTAACTCAGAACCACGCAACGGCTCACTCACTCCCCCACTTTTTCCTCTCCTCTGTTCCTGGAGGGATGGGGAGCAAAATTTAAAGAGTGTAACTCCCACGGGCTGAGATGAGAGCAGTCAGTAACTAAGGTATAACACAAACCACTGCTGCTGCCACCAGTAATAATAATGATAAGGGAAATAACAAGGGGAGAGAATACAACCGCTCACCACCCACCAACCGATATCCAGCCCGACCCAAGCAGTGATCTAACCCTTAGGAGTAACTGCCCCCAGTTTATATGATGTGCTGTGGTATGGAATACCCCTTTGGCTAGTTTGGGTCAGGTGTCCTGTCTCTGCTTCCTCCCAGCTTCCCCTCCTCCGTGGCAGAGCATGAGACTCACAAAGTCCTTGGTCAGAGTAAACCTGACTTAACAACAACTAAAAACATCGGTGTTGTCAGTGCTGTTCCCAGGCTGAAAGTCAAAACCACGGCACTGCACCAGCTACTAAGAAGGGGAAAAATGACTGCTACTGCTGAACACAGGACAGACTTTAATCCAGCAGAATGAAAAAGGGGGAACTTCTAGGTTGAGCTGCAATGGGTTGCCACATGTAACCTACCAAATGGTTAATATTAGACTGAAATAAGTGAACTGCTTAAAGAATAACCCTGTTCTGGAGCATTGCTACTTTAACGTCATCCGTCCCTGGCACTGTGTTGTGAAGGGAATTTATGCAAGACTCTACACTCTTTCTGAGAATATCTTAAGGAGTTGTTATACTGCAGGAGCCATATGGAAGCCCTGTGACTTGGCATCCCTGCTAATACCTTGTGGGACAGCAGTCTGCAGGGCACCACCAAGCCCGTACCCTGCTCTATAAAGTCACCATGGGGAGTGGGAAGTGCTGTGCTTGCAGTGTGAGCATTGATGCTCAGAATGTGGCTGTGCTGGGCCAGGAGGAGGGAGTAGTGAGGTTGATTTTTTTTTTTTGTAAAGACACTGAACATTTATTTTTAAACATCTGGCATGAGCATCTAGTTAGGTACAGTCTTGGGAATCCTATCATAGAGCAGGACATACAGAGTTCTCCATGGGAGTAAATATGCACACTCATCTCCTAACAGCTTTTCCACTGGTTGCCCTGGGATGATGTTCTGTAAGCTTGACTTCCCCAGTAATTCAGGTCTTGATCCTAAAGACACCGAACATCTGTGCTTCTCATTCAAGCTGGGTACTACGGATACTCAATAATCAGTATTCACATTGTGAGTGTTATTCCCAAATAATGCCTGTTAAAAAAAAAAAACTTATTACTAAGGGCAAAAAGAAACAAAGGTCAAAAGACCCCAGATTGAGGTCTAGGGGTCAGAGAGGGAATGGCCTATGAGAATACGAGAGGAATACATGAGGTTGTCATGTTAAAACATCATTTAAATAAATCTTCAGGATTTTATCACAGAAATAGCTTTTCACTTAGGAATGGAAAGAAAGGCTGAGCTGGAAGGGTTTGAAAGTGTAATGATGATATTATTCTGTCTGAACAGGATGAAAAGAATCTGTTCTCCTTTATTGATAAGCTGACAAACATCACCAAGATGTGGAATCATTAACCTTATTCCTTGAAAGCATGCAAGAAACAATAGGAACAGGAAAGAACTGTCATGTTCAGCGTCAGATTTGCACCCAGGAAGCCTTCTATGCAAGTTCTACCCAGTTGGGCTCAGGAGGATGGTAAAATAAAATCCAAATAGTACTCTCAGAAGCATCTCGTAAGCCTGATCCAAGTCCACTGGAGTCAGTGGGAAGACTCAGATTTCCATCAGTGGGGGATAAGGCAGGTTTGGGGATCATACTCTGCTTGAGCTGATCACAGAGAGTTTTATTTCTCTTTCCTCCTCTTTGATCATTTGTTATTTCTTTTCATACAGTTTTTTGTTATATAACATAGCCAATCTTCAGCTTGGGGTTTACACACTGTACTCCACATTTTCCTATTTTGTCTTGGTCTTCACATCTTAATGTTTTTTTTAAATGACAACCTATTCACCGCAAGAGCACTCGAGATTAAAGTATTTTTGTAATCACTTTCTACCAGTGGGAAACAAGGAATAGGAGCCTTTATCTCACAGCTTCTTTTCAGAGTTTTAATTTTCCCTAAAGACCCAAAATGCTTGTGTGGCTGATGGGGTTGCCACGGCACTGGGTTCAAATGTCTTTGTCCCAGGTGGGAGACGTAGGAGGAAGAAATGATTTGGGAATTGCTATGGGTTGCCTGGGAATGAAACCCTGGAGTAGTAGGTAGATGAATAGCAAGACTATTGCCTGCTTCGGAGACCTCTCTCAGCACTTCCCACAGCACATTAGTGTTTCTTAGAGACGTCGTCATACCAGAAGGTGTGTGAATTCTTTTTCAGCAGTTTCATGACCTGTGTTGTGGTGGAGGGTATTTAGGTACCATACTGTAGAGCACCCAAGTTTGTACCTAAGTAATAATGGGGATTGATTTCATTGGAGACTGAGGACACACCATCTTGTAGCATGCTCTATTACAATGTTCTTGTTCTTGTGTAAGTTGTATTGGTGGTGATAACCTGTGTATGCCCTCAGCTAAACACATCCTGCCTCTTTATCCAGAGCTGCTACAGCTTTGGCTTTTAAATCAGCCTTCCCCTATAAAATCAAGATTTAATAGGATTCATTGATCCTTGAGATCCTTTCAAGTGTAATATTCTATGATTCTTGGCTTAATATTGGTTTGTAGAGTTAGTTTTTTCCTTTTTTTTTTTTTTTCCCAGGTGA
>NDXB01015519.1:49904-65893 GCA_002631895.1 Agapornis roseicollis | reverse complement strand
CCCCCCAGACCGTTTACAGCATTGTTTGAGAGTTTTGGAGTTTTTGAATGGCCTTTTAATACTATTGAGACTTGCTTGCTGATTGTGATGGGGATCACCATGTTGGGACCATACAGGGTGCGTTTTGCCCACAACCATTTTGTCTGATCTCAAGAGTTAAGCAGAGTCAGATATGGGCCTTGTCTGGGGTTAGACGACGATATAGGAAGACCAGGAGATTTTCCCTGAGGCTGGACAGCCANAGTTAAGCAGAGTCAGATATGGGCCTTGTCTGGGGTTAGACGACGATATAGGAAGACCAGGAGATTTTCCCTGAGGCTGGACAGCCATGAGTGGCAGGGTGTGTGGGATAGTATGGGCAAGCATTTAGGTCAGTGGGCCCCTCCAGTACTTTGGAATTTCACCACCAAACAAGTGCAAAATCTGGAAAAATTAGTGAAACACTTAAATGAGGTGTGTTGTCAGTCTGGCCATACCAGAGATGGACAAATCATGGCAACGTGCTGGGGCTTGGCGTATGCTTACAGGGCCTTGTTCAACACTATCCAGCACCTTCAAAAGGAAAAAAATACCCCTGTACCTGAGGGCAAAACAACCAACAAGTGGATAAAGCTGCCAAGATTGAAGTGGTTCAGGTGGACTTAGATTGGCAACATAAAGGTGAATTATTCTTGGCCCGGTGGGCCCATGACACCTCAGGCCATCAGGGCAGAGATGCAACATACAGATGGGCCCGTGATCGAGGGGTGGACTTAACAATGGACACTATTGCCCAGGTTATTCACGAGTGTGAAACATGCGCTGCAATTAAACAAGCCAAACGTTTAAAGCCTCTCTGGTATGGAGGACGATGGCTGAAGTACAAATATGGGGAGGCCTGGCAGATTGACTATATCACACTGCCACCAACCCGCCAAGGCAAGCGCCATGTGCTTACCATGGTGGAAGCAATCACTGGATGGCTGGAAACATACGCTGTGACCCACACCACTGCCCGGAACACTATCCTGGGCCTTGAGAAACAAATTTTGTGGTGACACAGCACCCCAGAGAGGATTGAATCAGACAATGGGACTTATTTCTGGAATAACCTTATAGACACTTGGGCCAAAGAGCATGGCATTGAGTGGGTATATCACATCCCCTACCATGCACTAGCCTCTGGGGAAATCAAACAGTACAATGGGCTGTTAAAAACTACACTGAGAGCAACGGGTGGGGGAACTTTCAAACATTGGGACACACACTTACCAAAGGCCACCTGGTTGGTCAATACTAGAGGATCTGTCAACAGGGCTGGCCCGGCCCAGTCAGAACTTCTACGTATTGTAGAGGGGGACAAAGTTCCTGTGGTGCACATGAAGAATTTGCTGGGGAAGACAGTCTGGGTCATTCCTGCTTCAGGTAAAGGAGTAGAAACTGTGTTTAAACCAAGACAATACCCTATATCTATATATCTATATCTAGCTATCTTTTTTTCTGTAACATTAACTCTTATGTAAAAATGATCTCCTATGAGGGCTTCTTAATTGGAATTTATGTATGTAATAATAAAAATAGAGGCCAGTGTACATACATGCTACATCAAAGAATGAAATAAAATGTATGTGCTTACTAGACACTGATACGTCAAGGCATGAGATGCGTATACTTTGTAAACAGTACCTAACACTTGGAAAACAGTGAGTACCCTGCTAATAACAATGACAACTGTGGGTAGGTGACTGCCATTTCTGTAGTCTTCAAATGTTCAGTTTGTGAATGTGCTGAAGGGGTGACCTGTTTACAGTTCCAAATCAGAAGAAATGCCAAAAATGTGCTCAGGTGAATCCATCCTTTTAGAGAGGATTTTTATGTGAATGCTCTGTCCTAGCTTAAAGACTCTCTCATTACTATGGGTCTTAGTAAATGAAACTGCTTGGAGTGCTTGAGGAATCACACTAGTGCTACAATTCAAGGATATTACTAATGGCAGCTGAAACAGTAACATTTTTCTTTTTGTTTCCTTCCATCAAGGTTTACATTTTCATTTGCTTTCATGCAGAAAAGAAATTCCATGAAAGGGGAACTCTTAATAAATAATCTGTAGTAAATAGTATGGCATAACTGGTGTAACTCCTTCAGTTTTAGAAGCATTAAGATTGCATCACTGAAGAGTGTGCCTTTCAGTAAATTAAATAAAATATAAACCAAGTTCAGGAAATTAAATTCATTATGAAGATAATGTAAAATTCTTATTTTCTTTGCTGCTGTAATCATGCATGCTTTATTTGTTGCCTGGAACAGTCAATACCTTGAACATTAATGTCCTCTTCTTTTAAGACACTCAGTTTTCTAAAGATGCATGGTGGTCTGTTTTACTGCTAGCCTGGATTTACTCTAATGCCTGAGCTTGTGTGAGTCAGGGAATATCTGCTCTGAAGAGTTCATTTGAAGGTATAATTACCATTGGCTCATCCTGTAATGGCTATGCTAAAGAATCATACATAACCCTCCTGCAGCACCTTGGGTTACACAAATAAAAAATAATCCTGTGATTTAACTCCACTGAACTGAATGGAGTATGCAAGCTGTATTTCAGCCTGGCCCTTTTATATGTTTTGCTTCATTTGGTGGTATTACATTATGTTCATCTTTCTTTAAAATGGGTAAATGTGTTTGAAATATTTGTAGCAGGAGGACGAGGCAGGTGTGCACTTTGATACTGGAGATGCCAGACTTCAATACAACAGAACAAGAAACTAGGAACAGATAATTTTGCCCAACTTCACTTATTAATCAGTTTGATGATTTCACTTTCTCCAGTTTTGCAAATCAGACATAATCAGATTCACTTAATAGTGTGATAGATCTGTGTGTTATATTACAAGACCAACATTATTCATAGGTCCTTTTAATTCCCCTGTAAAGTCTAATCTTATCAATATTTATCTTCTGGTGTTCTTAACAAATCCAAAGTGGGTAATGTCTGTCTAAATGAAGATAATGTTCATACAGAGCTTTCTGGGTTTTCATAATAGCACACAATGTCATGAAAAGCTTAAAGCAGATAAAATGTAATTAAGTGAGGGATGTCACTCATGATCCCAGTGTCCAAACTTCTTGTGTTGTCTAAACAACTGGTAGGAGGGATGACAGCATAGTGAGGATTAAGCCTCAAGTTCAGAAACACCATACCCCATTGAGTCATGGCTCCTACAGTTATATTTAGCTATAGAAAACATCTTGTTGATATGGTTAATAAGTAATGCACTTGGATGATGATGAATTTCCTGCTGAAGTCCCAAGTGGCCCAACATCTGCCTTCTTTCATTCAGTGATAGCAGAGGGGTGGGATCAAGAAACAGGTATCTTGAAAAAGACAGGATATGACTTAAGGATGACTGTAACTTTTTCCAGTTTTGCAAATTGGGTTTGGCTTTTTAAACATAAGGAACTGTGTTGGTAGAACCAATGTGGAATATTTTCACTGATAAATACAGTGTATTACATGCACGTTTCTAAGTAGGTATTTTGAGAACTTTATTTTTCACTTATGCAATCTGCAGTTCTTGTCAATGGTAACATGTTTTGTGCAGCATTTAGGCACACACACAAATCTGTCCCTACTTAGTAAAACACTTCAACGTGTTCTTAAGTCCCTTGATTTCAGTTCTTGGTTTTATCAGCAGGAGGTTTTTCAAAGGCAAGAGGCTATCTTTATCTCACAAATGGGCTAAACTGCTTTATGGCAAAATAGTCCTGGAAAACTCCTAGTTATACAAAATGTCAATTTTCTTCTCCCTCTTCTGCTGCAATGGTCAATGGCCTTAGAACCATTCCTTTCTTACCTGTGTATTCTTCAAATTAGCACTGAAAATCCTCTGTATTTTCCCCAGACTGAAGCATTTGCAGGTTGATGCATCTGTGCCAGTCATTTCCTCTGTGAATTTTCATGTTTATTCATCATCTTGTTTAGGACAGTTCTTCTGGATGTGCACAAATGAAGCAGGGAAGATCAAACAGATTTTAAAACGTGAGAACTGACTCATATTGGTTCATAAGATTTTGTCCAGAAAGACACCACACTGAGGCTTGGATTATTTATTTATTTATTTCTATCACCATTTCACCTTGAATAGGTAGGCAAATTTTGGGATGGAGGCCAAGTATACACAGCTAGGTTTCCCTGCTGACTGCTTTAGATTGAGGATAATGACACCGATTTTTGACACTGAGCCATCATTAGAACAATCTTTTCTGATAGCCTTTATAGCCCTGCCTAAAGTGCCTTATCTGGTAACGCTGAACTAAATTATCTCTAAAAAATACCCATTTGTGATGTAGAAACTAAAATGCATACTATATCCCTCTGTAAGCTGGACAAGTGTCTGCTGTTGTAGTATAAAAATGTGTACTCCAAAGGTATTTCATCTAGGTTTGGACCTGATAATGAGATTTTCTTCCACATTAAAGCACAGTGACCAGGGAGGGATAATAAGCAGATTAGGGATGTGGAAAAACTTTTTTATGAAAGAGTGAAAAGATTGATAATATTCACTATGGAGAAGCAGTAAATAAGAACAGATATGAGAAGGTCTCCCTCATTTGTTATTGTGAAGCTAAGATTGAGGCCTTGCATTTGCTCCTTCTCCCATGACAACAGGAGGGATAGATATTCATTTAAACAAGGGAGCTAACATCTGTTCAAAAGGATATTACTTATTTTTGCCCAGCACATAGTTTTAGCTTTTTCAAGATTTCGCTGAGACTAAAACATTAGTGAGATTTTATTTTTAAGTCTGCTTATTCATAAAGATAGACAGAATATCTCATTATATATCCAGTGTGGCAACACTACAAATAAAAAGCAAAGCCTAAAATGATAAAAATATTTGGAAGAATCTTAGTGTTTCAGTGCCATGGTTTTCAAGGAAACCTGTTTTCTGTTTTCAGACATTTGCTCCTCATAATATAAAAAGTTGAGAAGACTCAGAAGGATCAGAAACATAGAAGATGTTACGAAAATATCACTTCTGGATAATGTTCTGCTTGTATTACCTTCATAAATATCTAAGCAATTTATGTGAGCATGAACTATATCTATTATACTGTATAATATAAAATAGTAAAGCAAGTTTCACGTAATCACTGGAATGCATGCCCCAAAACATTTTTAATTCAAGAGCTTTCAAAAGGAGATTTTATCGCATTGATTATTGTTTCACTGCTTTGTGGAAGTGCTTTGAGGTTCCTTTGAGGTGTCCAGTTCCTCTGAAGTGTTCTTTGCTGGCCATTCAGCCAGTATCCTGTTTAAGATGATAATGAACTTTGGTAAAGCAAATAACAACATCTAACTATAAATGAGAAGTGTGCTTAGGAAAATGGCTCCAAAAAATGCTAGTCCACTTCATAAAAAAACACCAACAACAGAGTTCTCTAGAAGCTACTGGTCAAAAAGGCTTGGCAGATCTGAAAAAAATTTGCAGCAGACATGTCAGCAGGTGTTTTATCTTACATGGTGTTTTGCAAGGAGGACTACAGGTACTCTCTGATTACTTAATTGTTCAGCTGGGCTGTGGCATTTTGGTCCTACTGTTAAGATCCTTGCTCTAGTAAGAGGTGTGCTCATTTGTTGTTATTTAATTTAGCAGTCATCTTCATGAGTACGATCCTGTAATGTAGAGGGTTTGGTACGCTGTAATTGAATTCACTGCCTGTAGGTGCTTCAGCTCTGCAACTTGGTTTTCCCATCTAATATTTGCAATGCATTCTTAAAAGTATTGGGTGGTGAGGTGTGGTAGACAGAATAAGAGCTAGCAAGACTGAGAAGATTGAGAAGGAAAGCTCAAGAAGTTAGGCACTGTCCGTCACCCTCCCCAAAACCCTCCTCCTAACTTACTGAGGTTTTCAAGTGAATCCTTTGAATTGAATCCCAGGGCTGTTCCCTGTGAGGCAGTGTGCCTGTAGCCAGGTAATTTATTTCAACAAGGAGAGTTAGGAAGCAAGACCAGGCAGGACCTCTAGCAGCACACTTGTTTCAGAGTCTGCAGTACCCATGTTCACAGGCACTGGCTGTGGTGCTGGCCCTGGCCTACAGCTTCAGTTACATTTCTCCACTGTACCTTATAAGTTTTGTTTGAAGCAACTGTATGAAAGTATAAGAAGGGTGTTTCGAGAAAACATTTTCTACCCTTCAGTGAACTTAATAAAATTTTTAGACTGTAGGTATCAGTGGCTGTATAAAATATAAGATTTAAAAAAAAAAATAATGTTTGAGCAGGCTTTCTTTTTTCTGAAAGGCCAAAGAAAAGAATTTTATGTGTCAGACCCTGCATTAGTTTTTTCTGTTTGAAATAGGAAATAGATTTTGGTTTTGTTTTGTTACTGTTGCATTTTGAAACTTCACATATTTTGTGTTCTCTGAGCTGAAATTCATTCTGTAGCAAAAGTTGAATCAAGTTAACTGGGTCCTGGTTCTTCAATAAAATGATGTGGCTACTTTTATTGGGTTCCTTTCTTTATCTGTATGGCACTGGCTTAAAATTTGTCACTTAAGGCTTTTAATTAGAAAGTGTAATTGGAGTTTTCAAACACAGAACACAAATCTCTGTAACTAACACACACTTATCTTTCAAAACTTCCCATAAAATAAGCTGTAAAAGGTGAATCAAAATGCAAGTTGCAAAATCTTAATTTCCTTGTAGAAATGAATGTAAGTCAATATCAATTAATGTTATGGCTTCTCCTTGGGTGACAGAAAATAAATTTTCTTTAAAACACCCTAAACATTTCAAATACTAAAATAAGCAACTTAAGCACATATGTTCTAATTGTCACACACATGATGAAACTTGGAAGAAACAGGAAGATCACAATGAAGTCATAATTTCCTAATAATTATTTTTGCTTCAGTAGTGAGAGTTTTTCTCTACAGCCTGCTGTACTGCGCTTTCATTCAATCAGTATCTTCATTTAGATTTGGTTTAGGTATGAAACAGATAAACCAGGAGTCCTAGCTTGGTTTCTGATTGTAGCAAGACTTGTAACCCTTTGGTGATGAAGACATAAGAGTCATGATGAATTGTTACCAAGAGTTTTCAGCAGCATTAAAAGCAATCACACATGATACAAATCTCATGAGAAGGGCCTTTTTTTCTCAGAAAGCATACCTGTATCATATGGGAGAGCTTTAGAGCAGCATGATTATTACAGAGGGGGCAGTAGGAGTGGAGAGTGGAGAAAAAGACTAGCTTTTTGCATTCATATGTTAGCCTTTTTGGAGGAAGAATGCTCACATAGACATAGAGCCTTGCTCATACTTATCCCATCCCTACTAGCCACTTTATTCTTACTCTCCAGAGGTAGACAATACAATTGTGAATCATATGCTTGTGAATTTTGCACACTGAGTCATAACAAAGTGTGAAGCTCCTCTGGGAGAGAACTGCATTATAATGAATGAGCCAGGGGAACTGGGAGAAAAGAAAGGCAACTTTGCTGTCTTGTTACCCCCAATTAGGAACTTGGGAGTGACTTGCTCAGCTTTGTGGGAGAGCAGGCTATAGCTCATCGTTGAAAGAGGGGGCTTATTTAACAGAATGTGCATGACATGTCTGCAGCTAATACATAATTACCTAGACAATTGCTTTTCAAGGGCAGTTACACTGCTTTCTTGTCCTCTCTGCACTGGGTGATGGCTGATGTCAAGATTCCTGTCTTTCACATTTCTTTTTGCCATATTTTGGGTGATTACATGGTTTGTATCTTAAATTATTTAGTTAATAGCTCCTATCATGTAGTTAGATTATGTATGACAGTTCCCTTAGTCTAATTGTTGACCTCATGTGCTAATGTTGCTAAATATATGATTACTTATAAAAGCAGCAGCCTTACCACTAAAGATGAAGAGAAATGAGAGCAAATCTTCCCCAATTTCATTGTTATACCTGTCTGGAATATTTTTTCAAATGTTGATTCTAAGCCATCCAAAATATATTTTAGTTTAATAGGTTGCATAAAATTCTACTAGATAAAAAGTATCTGGACATACTTATCTGGCAAAAAAATTACTAGAATTTCAGGGATCAGTTTATTTTCATACATTTTGGCTTCACGAGTCTGCTGAAGTGGAAATATATTTTTGCTTTATTTTATACTTATACTGAGCAGGTAACCAATAAATCATAAAGCTGAAGTATATAACAACATATCCTGTTCATTTCCCTATAAAATATCTCTGCACCATGTTGTATATATATGTGTAGAATTGTTGGCAAGTTACCACTTCATCTCTTTATTAATTTGTAGTAAATTTGTATAGACATTGCCATCTTCAGTTTCAAAGGCAGTTGATATTTAGAAAGATATTCCACTCAGGATGAGGCCAGTTTTTTAATCTGTCCAGTAGTAGTTATTTTTACTTTTAATAATCTTTGATGGGAGCATAGATAAGATTTAAACTGAACTTGATGATTAATACTTTGTTCAGGGAAGCATGCTATGAAACTAAAATGTCACTTGTGTTTTAAGATGCATAAGACATAATAAATTAATTAGATGAAAGTTAGTCTTCTTTTTCTGTTTAAAAACTGTTAGTAGGAATATTGCTGTGGCTTTGTTTTTACTTACAAGGCTTTTTACCTGTTTGTGTATTGGATGCAATATGGGTAATTTGCAGATGTGTTATATGGTTGTCATTGTTTCAGTAATTTTCTGCTAGGATAATTGAGTGCAATTTCTACATTCAAAATCTGTTTCAGAGGTGAAATTTCTATTAAAAATTCCAGTGACTGTTCAGGAGAAGAAAAGAGTGAACATGAATGAGAGAGAAGTCAGTTAGAATAGAATAAAATAGTTCAGTAGGAAAGGACCTGCAATGATCATGTGCTCCAACTGCCTAAACAGCAATTTATAAAACCCCTTCAGTTATTCATAGACAGATGTTGATAACATACCTTAGGTGGTGATGTACTCTTTGGTTTACACTTCTCATATGCTAACTTAGCAAGTTTTATGCTCTGTATAATTCAAACTTCTACATAGATACAGAATGTTGGCATTATTAGGAAGTTTAGCAGGTATAAAACAAAAACTTTGGTCACCAAAGTTTGTAATTTGGTAAACTGTTTGGCTGCTTTATTTGTTTATTTAAAGACCTTTCACTCATATTTTGAGAAAGCTAAATATTGTTTATTTCAGAAAATAAAATTGGCAGTTCTTTTAAATGCTCTAAATGCAGTCCAGAAGTCTTTCCTGATTCTTGTAATGCACCACTGCTTTGGTATTTCAAATGAGTATGCGCAGTAACACTTACATGATTGAGAGTGACAGGGTGACTTGAGAGCTGCCTCTGAATCACATTTCTAACCTTAGCAGAGTATCAGAGAGCCTAAATAGAGAGTCCAGCATCATTAGTTGTTGTTTCATAACCATGTAAGTTACCATTCTACCAAAATCAATCAGAAAGCTTGATGATTAATGTAGGCTTCAGAAGAACTTGGAGAGTGGATTCCACTTAACCTGCCTAGACTTAATCACAGTTTTCTTCTGTTTCTAGGATTAAAACTGGTGAGAGGATAAGGTATATGTTCTTGACCACTGGATTGAGTTCTACACCATTGATTAGAGGAGTGTGTTTGGGTTTCTTTTGCTCTTAGAGGGCTTGGAAAGCTCTGATGGCAGAATAATGTACCCTTGGATAACAGGGACCAGTTTTCAAAGGTCTTCTGGGGCTGACTGGGAATTTTTGGTTGAACAATTTTCTCATGAAAGAACTTCCTGCAAAACTGTAGCTTCTGTCAGGAAAATAGCCTTTTTTTTTTTTTTTTTTTTTTTTTTTTTTTTTTTTTTTTTTTTTTTTTTTTTTTTTTTTTTTTTTTTTTTTTTTTTCTTTCCATGATGGTCTCTTTAATCATATGATATATGAGTATTTTGGCATGGCATTTTTTTAAAACACAATTCCAGTATTTCAGTTCTGAGTCTGCAAAAAACATAAACATTTCCTTTCATATCAATTGTGCAGCATTTCTGCTAGTGCCAATCCTTACCATTGTTACCCGTCCTTAAGTTCATGCTCCCCTACGCCAAGCTGTCTGCAAAATCCCTCTCTTCTTGTGCTGTGGGATTCCTCCCTTGAGCTGAACTTCACAGTGCATTCTGGGAAGTGATGCCTAGTCCAGAGAGGAAAATTGAGGCTTCTGTTCATGTGGTACCAGTCTGGGGAGGCAGCAGTAGCCCAGGGCAATGCAGTGCAGCATGGGGCTGACACAGGCTCTTCTGATCCACTTCAGTGAACCCAGAGGGAAGGCTGATGGAGAAATGGCAGCCATTCTTTGGATGGAAAATGTTAGAAGAAAATATTTTTCATCCTGAGGTCCAAATAATGAGCTGTTCATCGCAACAGCTTAAAATCGAAAGTTAAATGGGATAAAAGTTCCATATTTTACTAAGCTCTGCTATGAAGACATTGAACTATGAAGCGGGATGCCTGAAGCAGCTTTGTGGGCCAGGTACTGAGGTCCCATTAATCTGTAGCTTGGGTAGAGCCTTTTGGAGTCCTGTAGCTGAATGTCTGAGAAACTCTGGTCCTGAATCCTTCCTTTCACATAACTTTTCTCTTTTGATTTACTGCAAAGGAAAGGCAAGGGCCATGGGATGGAATCCTACCCTGCTTCACATGGCTAAGACTGTGCTGACAGGGATGACTAGGAGTCAGTGAGGATTGCTTAGTGACCAGCCTGAATGGTGGGATCATACTACTGGTTTAAATTATCAAGACAAATTACCAGTAGATACAGTTTTTTTCTGTAAAGGACATGATAAGTATGAAATAAGTGAATTTAATGTAGTATCTACATTTGTGAGGCAAAATAAGGAAAAAACAATCTCTTTTTTTCCTACCTACCTAGGTATGCTTCATGTTCCTACACCTAAAAATAGTACTGTTGACTCTGTAATATATTCACAAAGACTTTTCTCTGGGAATGATTCTTTCTTTGCAACCTTCCCAACCATTTTTTAACCCAGTCTTTTCTATTCTTCAAATATGAACAGTTTTGGCCCCACATCCCCTAATTGCTGTTGGTATTAATACAGGCGATTACCTGTTCCACTTCATAACTTTCCTCAACCACAAATAAAGCTTGTGGGGAAAAGATCATACACAGTTCTATATTAATTCGCCATGGAAAGCCTGCCATGTAGGAGAGCTCCACAGAGCTAATGCCAAGCAATTTTAGGCAGAAGTGACTGGAAAATGTCTTTATAAAACAATTCCACAAATCAGCTGCTAATCCAGACTCTCTCAGAAACACAGTCCTGGAGAACATAGACAGAGCTTTTTTGAGGGGTTGAATGGGGGCAAGGAAAGCTCCTGCAAGAAAAACGTGTCCTCAAGAGGGTCTCTAAGCCACCTCACTGGAGTCAGAAGCAATTACCTTGCAGCTGTTCTGCAATCCCATATGTACGTGAGGGAAGAACATTGCCCCTGTGCCTGCAAAATCAGAGAGGTAACTAAAGCAGTAGTGGCTCTTGCTCTCCAGGTTTTCAAGCATGTAGGGGAGTTTGGTTTGCCTTTTTTATAGCTGAGATTTATATTGTGTTAGCCGCAGGTATGGGATCATCCTATATTGCCAACCAGTTAAATGTAGTTGTTGCATCCTTTTGGTCTTCCCGCCTGTTTATTCCTGTTTAGAAAATGCTATCTTTTATAGAATTGTTACACTCTTCATTGTTGGGGGAAGAACTGTGCCATCTGTTAGCACATTAGTGCTAAAAATCAGGATTGAAAGAAGATGGTTAATAAAAAATAGAAATTAAAGTCAAAGTGGTGAAATCAGTATAAAGGTTGCTTTTAAAAGTGGGCTGACTGATGGAAAAACTGTATGTCTTTAGTGCTTGACTGAATCTGGGAATGAGGGAGCAATGAACCTCTATGTAGTGGCATGAATATCATTATGGGGGGAATTAAGGAATGTCTATTATTCGCAGAACTGAAAGACCTGATGAAGATATTGCCTGTGTTTAAATCAATCTTCTCAACCAATTTACTCCAATTCTTCAAATTTCATCAGTAGTTGTCTCAAGAAGCTATTCAGGAGACTAATAGTTAGAGAAGAGTGATTAAGCAATTTGTGGATATAGAAAGTGCCAATAAAATAGAAATGGTAAAAGCCTTCAAGTTACAAGAAGTTGGGAGTGTCTTAAGGTACTTGACTTGGAGCTAATGATGTAGAGAAAAGTGATAATCAGTAAATCGGTATTAGCTCATGAGAAAATGGTGTAGGTCAGTCAAGATCAGAGACGAAAGAGATGCACTGCTTGGTGTCCTTAGAGTGCTCAGTAAATGAGCAGCCTGTTGACTAGAAAACAATATGGTACATGGGTGGCTGTATGGATTACTGGAAAATAAAATGTTCTGACTTTCCTGAGATTGCAAAGAAGTGTGTCTTCTCTTTGTTGCTGACATGGACAGCGGGATTGAGTGTGCCCTCAGCAAGTTTGCCAATGACACCAAGCTGTGTGGTTCAGTGGATATGCTGGAGGGAAGGAATGCCATCCAGAGGGACCTTGACAAGCTTGTGAGGTGGGCTGATGAAGTTTAACCATGCCAAGTGCAAGGTCCTACACCTGGGTCGGAACAATCCTAGGCACAGCTACAGGTTGGGCAAAGAAGAGATTCAGAGCAGCCCTGCAGAGAAGGACCTGGGGGCGATGGTCGATGAGAAAATGAACACGAACCGACTGCAGTGTGCACTTGCAGCCCAGAAAGCCAACCGTATCCTGGGCTAGATCAAAAGAAGCATGACCAGCAGGTCGAAGGAGGTGATCCTGCCCCTCTACTCTGCTCTTGTGAGACCTCACTTGGAGTATTGTGTGCAGTTCTGGTGTCCTCAACATAAAAAGGACATGGAACTGTTGGAACAAGCCCAGAGGAGATCCACAAAGATGATCGGGGGACTGAAGCATCCCCCATACAAAGACAGGCTGGGAAAGTTGGAGCTGCTCAGCTTGGGGAAGAGAAGGCTGCGTGGAGACCTGATAGCAGCCTTCCAGTATCTGAAGGGGGCCTATAGGGATGCTGGGGAGGGGCTCTTCATTAGGGACTGTAGTGACAGGACAAAGGGTAATGGGTTCAGACTTAAACAGGAGAGATTTAGGTTGGATCTAAGGAAGAAATTCTTTCCTGTTAGGGTGGTAAGATGCTGGAATGGGTTGGCCAGGGTGGTTGTGTGTGTTCAAGGCCAGGTTGGACGAAGCCTTGGGTGGCACGGTTTAGTGTGAGATGTCCCTGCTTATGGCAGGGGGTTTGGAACTTGATGACCTTAAGGTTCTTTCCAACCCTAACTATTCTATGATTGGGAAAAATATTTGAATGTTGTTTAAACTAATATTTGGATGTTCTTTAAACTACTGTTCATGTGTGACTGTTATTGTTATTTATATATATAGATTAATTAAAAAAGAAGAAAGGAAAAAAACCTGAAGTATTTGATGAAGGAAATTGAAATGTCATGGCAAAACTTTGTAAACAATTTTTTTTTGTCTTCTTCTGGGATTGATTTCATGTGGAATTTTAGGCTGAGTGCAATCAGCCATTAAAAAGAAAAAATACGGAAAATATAGGTTTTACTAGATTTTTTTTTTTTCCTTATCTTAAGATGTTAAATAACTTGGAAAAAGACTAATAAACTTGAGCCATTCCAGTTCAGCTATGTTCTCAATTTCCTGACATAAGCACACAAAGTAACAAAATCAGTAACAAAAAGTATGTAAAATCAGGTATTTTCTATATTCCCCTAAGGTGGAATAAGGAGAATTCTGATGAAATTAGAGGCAGAGCATATTAGCAACAAAGAAACTTAATAAACATGATTAATATTTGGAATTTCTAACCTAAGTGACTACTGCTGGAAGGAAGTACCCATGTCACTTAAGGCCACTAAAATCAATGACTATACAAAAAGCATTAAAAAAAAAATCTTTGCCAGTCTGTTTTGTAAAGTGGGAACATGAACAATTTGTTAGTGAGAGAATGGCTATACTGCAATGTTATGATTTTCTGCTCATGTGTTTATACATATATTTAAAAAAGTGGCACTTTAGATATTGAGGCATCATGCTGTTTCACATGATGATTAACTTAGAGTTTATGCTGTGTTTTTTCTAGACTGAAGACTTATTTGTCTTAATAGTTGTTATAAGAACAGTGTTTTACAACGAAGCAAGGAAACCTTACCAAACAGCCCCAAAATAATTCAGGCAACTGACAGAAGGCAGTGCATTCTTCTATGAAGACAATATGAATGCTTTTTATTTTTTTTTCTCCTATCTCTGTCATCTTAAGTTAACTTTGGAGAGTGATTTTATCTTTAAATATGAATCAGATGATGCTGCCAAGACAACCTCTCATCAAGCTTTTCGTTTCACCCACAATGTGTGCTGAACCTCCATCAAGGCCTCTTCCAGAGTGATTGGTCACTTATTTTTCAAGTGGGATTTGGTTTGATGAATCAAAATACTCAAAGTACTTGATTTTCTTGCCTCCTCAGCTAATCACTCCAGCTAGTTGCTCTGTCACTAGAGCCAGAGGAAGCTAATCACACTGGTAGCTGGATTCCAGTGTGTGAGACAGAATGTTTGACTAAGTTACAGCTCGGCAGTCATCACTGCTTTCTAGTCAAGGCATAGACCTCCATGGGGGGAACATAGTCAGTGACAGAACACCTCCTCTGTAGGGTGTTTTACAGTATCTCCTCCAGGATATTGATTCCCAATCTAGTGATGCTGTATATTATGCTACTAGAGTTATGCCCACTTTTGTATTCTCTGCAGATGTCTTATTACAAGGCACCTTTTGTTAAACCAAAATTACTTCTGTTGCTTGGCAGGTGCTTAAGTAGCCTGTACAAATTGGCTGCCCTATTACTGATGGCATGGGGTGCAGGATGTGGTGTTAATTATTTGCCACCACTCTTTCCTGCCATGAGAACTTTTTGAAAGTTATTGCTGTATAGGCTGTTCCTCATAAGGGGAGTGTCAGGCTTCAGTCATATTTGCATAAATATAGACATAGTTTGTCATACAGTGATATTAAATTCCCCTTTTATTTCTTATAACATCAATGTATTTTATGCCCCTTTTGCTTTTACTTGTCACTACTTTGTCAACAGATTCCCTCTCTTCCCATGCATTGCTCTTCACACTAATTCTTTTAGCTTTATTAAATAATGGTTGTATCATTCTGTCTTAAACTTTTAACAAAGCAGGCTCTGACAAAGTGATATTTTAATAAAATGTAACAGTAGCAATGGCTTAGCTTCTCATCCTAAAAAAAGAAGAAGGAATCTTGTGTGAAAGGTTTCTTTGCTCTTTTACTGCCGCTGCAAATTCACTTTCTCAAGAAATACAGTAAGGTTGGTGACAAAATGGTAACTGAGAGACCATCAATAGTCAAGGCTGTAACAAAGCAACAGCAGGTGGAGACATGTTGGTGGGCATTGTCTACAGGGGTGAGGGCTCAGTAGGGATCTGCCCCTCGTCCCCCCCGCATGGGCATTCAGCGCTTGGAATTTCAAATTGTTTACCAAGAAGCAGCTGAAAGATGAGAAAGACGAGAATTCATCATCCTAACTGAGATGAGAATTTATCCAGTGACAGGCTTACATGATCACCAGTGCTCTTAACAGTTTGTGGTTTCCACTGACAGAAAAACAATTTCATGAAGGATTTTCTTTTCTTTTACCAAATATTCCCAATATTTCAATTTTTTTTTTTTTTTAGATGCTGCATCCCTTCTTTCCTGCAGACAAGCACAGAGAGAGGTCTAAATTTCTGCTACATCAATCTCCTGAAAGTCCTTTCCATTTTTCGAACTGTTGGCTGAAGCTGATGTGCTATGTTTCCAGTTTGCAGGTCTAATGTAGCTTTCCTGTTATACTTACAAATGCAGAATCTGTTGCTATTTAATATGATCTGTATTGAAATTGCAGCATAAGTATAATTTTTTT
>NDXB01015519.1:31033-43239 GCA_002631895.1 Agapornis roseicollis | reverse complement strand
TCCCCAAACAAGTTTATTTTTTTCTTTTTTTTTTTTTTTTTTTTCTGCAAGCAATACTGAAGGCATAATGAGTGTCTCTGAACTGTCACAGTCCACATGTAAAATGTCCTTTTAAAGTTGTCTTTATGGCTGTTGTAAATCTCTTCATTCCCACTCATGCTGCAGAACATGAATTTCAGAATGTGACTTGTTTGGGGAACTGAAGAAGAAGAAATCTCGATTGCTCTACAGTTAACCCCTGGAGCTAGGAAAATGATCCTAATCTAAATAATCATCAGCAGATAAAAAATACATCATTAATACTGGCAAAATCTACTTGAAATGCTTCTTCTTGGAATATATGTCACTACAGATGACACTTGCCTTTCTAGTCGATCTTGCCTCCAATGTGGTCATTATTTTTCATCTTTCTCTTAGTTATGTACATAGGAGTATGTGGCACTATTATTGTGCTGGATTTGAACTTCTTTCTTTTATCAGAACCCAGGTTCTCAACATTTCATGCTTCAGCTTTGGTAGGGCTCATTAATACATTCCATTTCATACTACATGAACATCATCATCTTAACTCCAACGTCTACATTAGCTTTTGTCTTCTCTCATTCCAAAGACATGCAAGTGAAGCTTAAGAGCAATTTGGCTTACTCAGATGTTCTCCTTGTAAAGCCCACTTTTCACTTAAGGTTCCTCCCTTGTTCACAGGATTTACTGTTCCTCAGCCGCCTCATTCATAAATTTACTTTTTTTCCATGTCAATCCTTGTGCATAACGGAAAAATCATTCCAATAGAGCTGCACACCCATTTCTGTGTCCTTCCTCCAGTTCTCCCACATGACTTCTCTTTGCTCGTTGACAGCCTGTGGGTCACTATTATGTCTGAGTGTGGAGGGGAGATGCATTATCCTTCCTTGCTTTGCTTCTCTAGCTATTCCTTTCTTCTTAACTTTCCCCATTTCTACCATTTCTGGTGGAAAGTCATATAGGTAACTAAGCCCACAGCATGTCCAACAGCATTAACTGTCCTTGGCTTTTACATCATAGAATTTTAAGAACTGTAGGGCTGGGACCTGCGATTAAAATGTTGCTGGTGTAGTGGAAATTGTCTATAATTCTGTGACTGTGGTTAGTAAAAGTATATTTTCTATCAATCAATATGCTTAGCTCCTTATCTTCTGTGAGGGTTTGTGATCCTGAGACACCAGGCTGTTTGATTAGAAATGCATCTGCATTACTTCTTTTGAAGAATGAAGGTGTTGACAGGAATAGCATAGTGCTAGTTTACTATTTTATATTGGAGTAGCTTAGAAACTAAATTCTAATGAGATATTTGCATAAGTCATTCAGTACGCAGAATATTTTTTTTTACTTTTAAGACATTAAAAATACCTTAAGCTGCAAAATGCAGTAAATCAATAATGTATATTAATCATGACTCCTAAGTAAATATACACACTTAATGTAACTTCTTTTTCTTCAGAAAAAATTACAAATTAAGTAGTTGGGTTCAGATCAGATCACACCAACACATGCCATACAGCTTTCAGCAGGAGATATACAGGAGAACTTGGAATAGATATTGGTCATTCTTTTCCCTGCTCTGTAAATTTCTCTTAATGTAACACTTCTCTAAAACATAGGTGATAATGAAAGCCTATAAAAGTCTATTCTCATCTATTATAAATGCAGAACAGTAAAATTTTTAAAGATACAGGTAGTGAAGAAATCAAAGCTTAAGAACTTCAAAATGCAAATGGATTTGTCAGTGTTGTGTTCCATCTGTGATGAGCCTTGCACTGAGAAATTGCTTTCAGCCATGGGGCATTTTGTTTTGTCAAGTAAATTTGATGCACCATATGCAGCAGCTTCAAATATTTGACCATTTCTTTAGATGTTTTAAAATATTCCAGATTCACTTTTCCCGGTCAGTGATAAGCTTCTGTTAATGCTGAGGTCTGTGTGTGGTGTAATTATTGGGAAGTGGACATTATATTAGTGTAACAGCAAAATTACAGACCAACCCTCTGCCCCCCCCAAGATAGTAATTCATTTACAGAAGCTATAAAAACTAGGAGCTTTTGGAATCCTCAAAAATGGTGTTCTATAACCTAAATTTTAAATATTTTCCCATGCCCACTTTAAAATATTGCTGTTCTCCAAATAAGAAAATGGATGCTATGGATCTGTCTCCACAATGACTGGTAATGAAAGTTTAGAACTGCTTGATGCTTCACAGAGCTGTAGTTTGGGCATGTGATCTGACTTCTTGGACTCCACAGGCCACATGTTATGCCCGTGTGCTTTAGAACAGGCACAAAGACTTCAGTTAAAGTATTACATTTTGTTTTTTGTTTTTTGTTTTTTGTTTTTTGTTTTTTTTTTTTTTTTAAAGAGGGGGGTGAGCACTGAGGGAGAGAAAAGAAAGAAAACAAAATCATTCCTCAGGTTAGAAACTGTCATGGGCAAAACCAGGAGTACTACCAATGTCTGAGGGACCTTACGTTGGCAAGGAATTGATATGGTAAGTATACTAGATCCTTTGAACAGGTAAATTACTTCTTGTTGTACAAAGAGAACGCAAAAAAGCTCATTGGGTTTTTCACTAAGTGCAGAATTCCTTCCTACACCTAGATCAGAGTGGCCCTGAGCATGAGTCAACTGAACCAGTCTGGAAGCTGTCAGGATTTTTGTAATGTCACAGGGCTGTGATCCATATCATGCAGTTCTTTCACTGCTGAACTTAAATGCTACAGAAAAGGGCAGAAAACCCCAGATTTTACATAGTGTAGAAAAGAAAAGCTTTTTGACTCACTTAAATCCTATGCTCAATCTATAAAGTGCTCAGTATGTGTTGAGAATAACAGAAATTGCTGCCTTCTCCAAGGCCTGAGGAAGAGGCTAAAAGGGTTTTTACAGCTTTATGAGTTGTCAGTTTGAAAGATCAGTCATCATGAAACATAAACAGATATTTCCTTCCATAACTTAGACTTTCTTTTAAGCAGATTTGTAGGATGTGAGATACCCTAGGGTATGAGACATCAGCATACAACTTGCAGGTATGAGTCAAGACCTACGGGAATATTATTTCTTCTTGAGTGGCAGGTGGATGTCGGGTGAGGAATACTCCAGGGATCAAAACCAGTACTTGGTCCCTGTATTTAGGCACTCTTAAATCACGGTGCAAACAGCGTGAAGACTCACACTTTCCTTAGTAAATTGTTCCAGTGTTTCCATATTTTATTTGCTATCTAATTGAATATTAATTCATGGTTCAACTTGCCAAATTTTTACTTGCAGCTGTTCAATCCTGTTTTTATTAACCAGGTTGAGAGACTTCTCCTTTGGCATACACTTTAGCTTTGTGGTTGGTCTCATCTTTAAAGTAGTAAAAACAGTGAGGCCAGTCACGTGATGCCCATGGCCTTTTGGCTTTGGGACAGCTTTATTTCAGCTGCTTCAAGAGTCTGTTCTGCTGTTTCTTTGTTTTCAACAAAACCTGACTTTTACCTGACAGACCCACTGTCTGTCCAGACACTGTTATCTTTCTGGCACCAGCCTTTTTGTGAGGACCTTCTTGTTGAAATACCCTCGAAAATCACAAGAAAGGTTTGGTAACATTTAATTTCACTAATCAGCAGATTGAGAGTGGGATAGGGGTGATTGGTCCCTTTGAAATTCTAGTTCTCTGCTTTAAAGGGATCAAGGTCCAGAGTGGATGTCTCTTACAGTGTGTATGTCATATTTGGTTCTAGAGAGCACTAGTTTATACACGGCTTACCGTGTTTGCTGTATACCAAATGTAATCTCCTTACAGCAGTCGCTGCCCTGCAAGAGGAGGCTTGCCAGACAGACATTCCTGTCTTGTTCACCTTCCTTCAGCATCTGTGTGTTTCACTTCTTTCTGTTTTCTGGCAAAAATTACAGGCTTTCACTGATGCTCACTGATACACAACTCCAGCCATTCCCTGACCTTGAAGAATGCTTTGCAAGCCCTTACTGTCCAACCCTGACAGATTTATGTCACTGCTACATGTCAGGAGGCTTCCTTAATATTCATTTTTATTCCAAAGCTTCTGTTTGCCATCACTTCACCTCTCAGGGTCTCAAACTAAACATTACTTTGAACCAGCTGCTTCACAGTACTGATGGCCTGGCTCACTGACCTCTTCTATCTGCACATGTCTTTTACATTCCTTTCCCAGCCACTATCACTGCCTATGACCCTCTCTGTCCGTGAGACTGATGGTAATTCTTCTTTAAGTCACCATTTCTTTGGTGGTAGTTCTGAATTATCCACTGACTTCAGCATTCCAGTTTTAAGACCTCCACTAAAGTTTGATTACAGCAGTACCACAGGCACTAATGTAAAGATTTTGGGGTCTTCTTATATAGTATTTTCTTCTGTTTGTTTTTTTGTTTATTGTCCTTGCCTCATGCTTGCATTTATCATCTGCATGATTCTATAGCCACTTCAGAGAAGTCACAAAAATTAGCAGGTAATCCCTAATTAGGCACACACACAAAAAAAAATCTCTGCATTACATTTCATTATCTTTTTGATACTTCAGCAATGAAATAGAATTTGTACTACAGCAAAATCTGAATGTGCATGAGAGAAAAGCCCCCTACTTATTATTCAAAATTCTAGTATTGGATACCACTTCATGATATTTGGGACAAGTGGGATCAAGTACTATCAAGTCAAGTATGCTGCTTTCACAAAAGAAGCTGATGCATGAAATATGCTTCAACAAAATCCTTTTCTTTCTCTGACAATTGCATAGCAGTGCTGCTTTTTCTTTAATCCTCAATTTTAACTTGGTATTATCCAGACTTATTTTCTTTTTTCCTCCAGCCACAGAGCAAAGAAAAGAATTGGAGACTTTGCTATTTTATTAGCTTTCTCTGAGTACCTTCACAAAACAGGCAGTTTTGTCTACAGTAATTCAGCTGCAAGAACTGCCAGCTTCCTGCATTTTCAGGAATTTTGTATTAAAGACTGTCTATTAATAATGTTTTAAACATTTCACATTGGTTTTATATTATTAGAATAGTCTCTATGGTTAAGCATAAGACATTCTCTGATCTGCATTTTGTGGGAGGTAAACATTTTAACAATGTAGCATAAGATTCTCCTTTATACACTCAGGAAAGAATAGATAAAGCTGCACACTCTTTCCCATCCTTTGAGGCAAGATGTATGCGACATCCTTGTCTCTAAATTGGAAAGACATCAATTTGATAGATGGACAACTCGGTGGATAAAGAACTGGTTGGATGGCCGCACACAAAGATTTATAGTCAATGGCTCGGTGTCCGGCTGCAGGCCAGTGATGAGTGGTGTCCCTCAGGGATCAGTGTTGGGAATGGTCTTGTTCAACATCTTTGTCGCTGACATGGACAGTGGGATTGAGTGAGCCCTCAGCAAGTTTGCCGATGACACCAAGCTGTGTGGTTTGGTGGATACGCTGGAGGGAAGGAATGCCATCCAGAGGGACCTTGACAAGCTTGTGAGGTGGGCTGATGCCAACCTCATGAAGTTGAACCATGCCAAGTGCAAGGTCCTACACCTGGGTCAGAGCAATCCCAGGCACAGCTACAGGTTGGGCAGAGAGGGGATTCAGAGCAGCCCTGCAGAGAAGGACTTGGGGGTGGTGGTCGATGAGAACATGAACATGAGCTGACTGCAATGTGCACTTGCAGTCAGAAAGCCAGCCATATCCTGGGCTGCATCAAAAGGAGAGTGACCAGCAGGTCGAAGGAGGTGATCCTGCCCCTCTACTCTGCTCTTGTGAGACCTCACTTGGAGTATTGTGTGCAGTTCTGGTGTCCTCAATATAAAAAGGACACAGAGCTGTTGGAACAAGTCCAGAGGAGGGCCACAAAGATGATCAGGGGACTGAAGCATCTCCCATACAAAGACAGGCTGGGAAAGTTGGGGCTGCTCAGCCTGGGGAAGAGAAGGCTGCATGGAGACCTGATAGCAGCCTTCCAGTATCTGAAAGGGGCTTATAGGGATGCTGGGGAGGGGCTCTTTATTAGGGACTGTAGTGACAGGACAAGGGGTAATGGGTTCACACTTATACAGAGGAGGTTTAGGTTGGATCTAAGGAAGAAATTCTTTCCTATTAGGGTGGTGAGATGCTGGAATGGGTTGGCCAGGGAGGTTGTGAGTGCTTCATCCCTGGGTGTGTTCAAGGCCAGGTTGGATGAAGCCTTGGGTGGCATGGTTTAGTGTGAGGTGTCCCTGCTTATGGCAGGGGGGTTGGAACTTGATCTTAAGGTCCTTTCCAACCCTAACTATTCTCTGATCTTATGATTCTATGATTCTATGTCTACTTACTTTCATCAGAGAACTGAATCTGTCCTTTTCTGGGGGTAATCAGAGCATGTGCCTAATGCTATTCCACTGATGATAAACACCCAAGGAAGTTCTCCTTGGCCTCCAGGTGTCTCAAAGTCTAGCACTAGTACCATTGCTTGCCTCTCTAAATTGCTTTTGAATTTCTCTCTTGCTATTTATCCCTTGCATTTACCTCTCTTTCCTTCTTTTCTTTAGGGAATATATTATAATAGAATTGTCTTTCTTTTCTGTAACAGTCTCGTGTTATGGATTGAACTTTTAAAATATACTATAATTATGCTACTGAAAATAAAATTTGCTGCATCTTGGGAGTCCTCAGGAGAGCCCTTCTCTTTTCTTCAGGTTAAGAAAGCAACAAAATCCCCAACCTATAATTATCTGTATTATCAGGATGAGATACCTATAACACCTTTTGAAGGGCAACTGGAGAAGTGGAGCACAACACAGCCGTTTCCTCTGCTGCTGCCAGGCAAACAAGATGCTCTGTTTGGGAAAGGGCTGCTGAACCCTTGGAAATCCCACAAGTGTTTTTCTTTCCTGTGACTCCCAAGAGGCTGTGTCTATTTCTGGGAAAAGATTTTGAATCTGAAAGATTTTGAACTGGGAGCAGAGATTTTTCTTGAATGCAGTGGTCTGCCAATGGCACTTACCTACTACCCCTTTAAGGAACACATGAAATGGTCTGAATAGCAAACACCTCAATACCCCAGTTTGCATTTTCTGTCTTGAAATGTTAAGGTTGGCCCCCTAATTAATCTGTGAAGCTCTGGAAAGAGGAGACTAAAATGCTTTATTTCAGAAAAAAAATCTGTTTCTGAGGACAGAAGTCTTATTTACTGTGGAAATATCCTCCACAGGCCAAGGGTGGACTACACACAAACCAAGCTGAATACTAGCAGTCCAAATGAGGTATTGAAGGAGAGTTATTTGCCCAGTGGAGGAGGTGGTTGTTAACTTAAAAAAATAAAGGAGGAAATTTCTGTTATGTCAGTCACATTGTTGCCATCTGCTCCTGCTTTGGTATGTCTGTGGCATTCTTCTCATGGTGCTTAAAGGTTTTCCAGGGCTTTGCAACCATGTATGTGAGATATGTAGAGAATCTATAACTTCCCCTGTGGTAGTGTTTAGTGTATTTGCATTGCTTGGGACTTGAGGGAAATAAATGTTTTTTTCCTTCTTCTTAGAGTGATACTGAAACTCCTGTTTAAAATTAAATCTTTTTTCCATTTCTGTCTCTGACTTGTGTAGATTGCAGAAATCTATTCACACTTAGCAGTGAAATTTACACTTATAAACTCCTTTTCAGGAGTTTTAGGCTAATGAATGAGCAAACTCTGTGTCTTTCTTGTATGAGTTTCACCTTCCGGGATGACAGTTTTGTACTGCCTGGGGGATGTACCTGTCCAGATCATCATCATCATCAGGAGGCAGGTAGCCTCTCGGGTAACTGTTGGCAGATTCAGTGTGAACTGTGCTCTTTGTGCCCACATTGGGACTTTGGTATTTTGAATTTTTAAACCACAGCCTTTAAATGTCACAGTGAGCAGTAAACAGATAAACCTAATCTTGTTGAGGGACTAAGTGCATATTACATTATATTAGTGACATTCTGGTTCTTCAGAATCCTGTAGACTTGACTAGTTCTGGTGAAAACCCCTGATTTATTCACTTTTCTCTTAAAGATATAATCCCACACTGGTTACTTATCCATGTTCTATTTGATTAATTCAGTTCACTTAAGATTCTGTGCATGTGTATATATCTATGTACACCCACACAGATATATACAAATGACTGCAATACAACCATTACCTTGGTTTTTTGGTGAAAGTAATTCTGTTATCCAAAAGAAATTAAGATGTTACTTAGACATGTAGTTTGTCATTCCACTAGATGAAATGTATGCATCTTTAGGTGATCTGACTTTAACTGATTGCTCTATCCTTGAGGAAATTCACTGGTGTCACACTGAACTTGTCTCCTCTTTTTGAAACTTTAATTTCTGTGCAGTGCAGTTTGTCTAAATCCAGTCACAGGAAAAACTCTTACATTACCAGCAAGAAGTGCGAGGCACTTTGATTACCACCCGAAGTTATAAATGTATGTATGAAATATATGCAAATGTAATACATACTACATACAGTCTTTTTATTTACCACCTGCCAAAAATACAAATGTGCCTGTGTGTTAATGTTGAAATGGACAATTCTGAAACAGCTGATTGGTGTTATTAGTTTGTTTCATTTAATTGCTGCTGATCTAGCTCACAAAAATGCAGCTAGATTTTCTTTTCTTTGTAACAATGTGCTTCCAGAAATACTGGTTTTCTTTTAGCTAAAAATATTTCAAAACAAACTTTCACATCAGTAATATCACAACCATCATTAACCTCTAAGGAAGCTTGAACTTTTGTACAAGAAATGAACAGGGTCACTGGAAAAATTTTTTCTTTGTGTACCCTGTTGCACATCAACCAGAAGGATTTCTAGCAAGACTGCTGTAGGCCAGCAATACATTTCCCGAAAGAGCAAAGTCAGTGAATTAAAGGCACTTTGCCTCTTGCTGTCTTTGGCCAGCATTTCAAAGATTCCAGCTGGTGTCATCCTTTTTCACCCCAGTGCTTATCCCATCAAGGGATTTGACCCTTCTGGCATGACTTCTTTTCAACAAACCCTGTTAGGTTGGGTATTTTTAATGACATATTATTTGGTAGGTGTTTGCCAATTAAGCTTCACTTATTTCCACCAAAGCTGACTGCTCTATGCTTTTTTTTTCTTGGGAGAAGAACGAACAGAACCTCTGGGCTCTTAAGTTCCTGTTGCTTGGAGCTGTGAAATAAAACCTACCAGTATAGAAATTGGCTGGGGTCTCATGACGAGGAAGTACTTTTGCTTTTAAACTGTAATCTAAGTTTGTGGACATGTTTATAAACAGAGATTCTTGTGTTGTTATTTTTCTATCTGTCTACTGGGATACAAAGCTGGGAATTTCAATGTAATTTTTTTGTCTTTGACTATCCTATTGTGAGTGGGATATTTTTCTTGATTTTGGTAGAAGAACAGTGAAAAAACTAGAAATTGATTTGGTTTAAAATAACGCTGGGATTTTTTTCAAATAGAGCTTCACAGTGAGTGAATACATTCTCCTCATTAACATGACCTGGAGCCCAAGTAAAGATTTTATGCTATAATACAGGCAGCAGAACACTGTGCATTTTATAACTTCATGGTCATTAAAGATAGGAATTTACTGCAGAATATTGGTAGTTTGCATTTTTGGGGGGTTGGGGATGTTTTTTTCTTGGGGGGGGATGAGGTTTGGGTTTTTGTTGGGTTGTTTTGGAATTTTTTTAATTAATACTGGTGTCTATTATGTTATAACATAATTTAGAACACTCTTCGGTTACTTTCAAGGTGCCAAACTGGGAGCCTATACTTCTTTCATGATTTTGTACTTCTGATTGAGAAATTTGGGTGTGTTGTTTCATCAGTGGACAGCAATTGTAGTGTCATGTAATTTGCATATCATTGTTTTAGGGTGCAATTTTTAGCGCATACCTTTTAGTTTCAACTTGGGATCACTAATTTTCATGGGCCTTTAGGCTCTATAGATCTAGCAAAATAATTTATGATTTCATGCTTCATAATTAGTTTGCAATAATTTCAGTGTAATTTGGTAATAAGATTAAGTTGGGCTTTTTTCTGTAGTAGCGTGATAGTTAAATGAAACATTTTTTCATCATTTTGTCTATATACAGTGCACAAAGCAACTCTATTGTTCTCAGATGTACTGTTTCAATAGATACAAGATGAAACAAAAGTTGTCCCATGTTCATTCTCAGAAGAAAAATCACTGTATTTTTCTATGCCAATGATAGTTTCCTCTGTGCAAAGCTTCATACACTACAGGAGAAAGTGTGAAAGAACAAGGTCTAAAATACTCCCTGGGACTTCCAGATGTCACAGGAGTATCCCTTGTAGAATGAAAAAGCTTTTGCCTTGGCTGTCATTGCTGTAAATTCAGTGGAGACTTGTGCGTGTACTTGATACCAGTTCAGGAAGGCCTCTGAATAATCACTGAATACAGCTTCTCCATAATGAGAAACCATTTCTGCCTCAGAGTAATTCATTTACCAGTGTAATATGCAATCTGTTCATTCTAGGGAGATAGGCATGTATTTCTGATGACATCCATGGAATTAGTGCTCTGGAGATATAAGTATATTCTAAAGGCCATCCACTCTATGTTTGATGAAAATTAATGAAGAATTGTTCTGTATATGGTTGTTTTCACAGACTTCATTGAGAGGAAGAAAAAGGGCTGCCTTATCCCAGGCTGTGTTTAGCCACAACAGAGGAAAGCACAATTGGAAGGGTGATGCTTATTGACAAATAAAAAGAAGTCACAGGGCTGAACATAATTAAAAAATAGTTTGGTTTTTGGTTTGTTTGGTTTTGTTTGGTTTTATGGGGTTTTTTTAAAAATAATCTTCTCACTTCTGATTTTTTTTAAAAAAAGAAAGCCTGAGTTTGAATTGGGCATGCCTTCTTCTGTAAAGGTGCAATAATGGTGCTGCTAAAGCCAGTAAGGAGAAAGACTTCATTAAAATCTGAGATAGACAAGTATTATTGCCAGGTACTTGCTCTTTCAAGTTTGCAGATACTTATATACTATTTGCATTTGACTGACAAGTAAGAGCAGATATTGTTGCTCACCTTTATTCCTTCCTGATATGAAAGAAGGGAATCTTTGTAGTTACATATGATCCCTGTCTAGTATTTATCCTACTTTACATTTGGTGTGAGAGACATATAATTAACAACTATGTTTTACCCTGAAGTGGGTCAGCTAGCACCAAATGGCAAGTTTGATATGAAGTGGTCTTGATTCCTGTCTTAATGCGCTTATCTTGCCTTTGACAGTAAGAAAAGAGGTTACCAGGCTCAGCTTAAGCCCCTAAAAGAAATAGAGATAGACCTGGGCTTTTCTATACTTAGCCCTTATCAAACTACAAAGCAAGATTATTCTCTCCACATTCCTGTTTTGAAAAGGAATTTCAAACTTTTCCCTCCATTTATGTGAACAATAAAGTGTGGAACAAGAAGCAAGAGGGGGTTCAACAGCTTGTTCTACCTGTTCTTTTAAGATAGAGGATACGCAGGACTAACTCAGATGGGTATGTGAGATTTGACTATACATACATATGTATGCATATACACACATAGTACTTCGGTAATGAAGAAAGCCACTGATAACTTTGATTTAAAAGCATATGATGATAACATTTGACATTAAAGTAGATATTGGAAAAAAAAACGTTTCTGTTTATTTATAAACTTATCTTAATGCTTAATAATTAATAGGGTCTTTTAGTCACTTTAATGGTCCCACTATAGTTAAAATATAAACAGCTGAACTTGACATGAACTCACAAGTAAACCCAAAATCATGATAATCTTGCTTTATATAATTCTCTGCCATACACAGTGGCTTGTATATTACCTCAAGCTAATGCTCACTTACTTGGTTAGCAGCTTGATATTTCAGATAGATATTTAAACATAGAAACCAAAGAATCAGTCATCCTTGTAATACTCTTTCTTTGGTGTTTAAGAGCTAGCAGAGAAAGGATTATCACTATCATAGGCAGAGCACCAGTTCTGCTATGTTAAGGTTGTGAACTCTTCTTTTTAAAGTTTGACTGTCTTCTTGTGCTTTAAAATACATATGCTTATAGAGATTGCCTTCCAATTGAATGCGTCTCACAGCTATATTGAAGCAAGTTATTCAGTTTTGAGGATCATTAGAAACAAGGGTTTTCTTCTTCCTTTTTTTTTTTTTTTTT
>NDXB01015519.1:0-30941 GCA_002631895.1 Agapornis roseicollis | reverse complement strand
AAAAAAAAGGGTTTTTTTTTTTTTTTTTTTTTTTTTTTTTTCAGCCCACTTGAAAAGGGTACTGAGGTAGCTGTTTCTGTTATAGAAAGAACATCATCTCATTTTTCTTAATGGAAGTCTCCAGTACTTCCCCTCTATTTGGTCTTCTTTTGTCTGCAAAATTGTTCTGTTTGCAAAGCTGGCATCAGATGAATGTTTTGGGGGTTTTTTTGGTGGTTGTTTTTTTNTAGAAAGCATTCATGAAGCAAATCACAATGTCATTGTATTTGGAAGTCAATCATTCCGGGTTAGAAGTAAAAGTACCACAATGAACCATGCTTGGTTAAACTGGGTGGGGATGAAATAGATGATTTTCTAGTGACTCAAGTGAAGTTCAGTGCTCTGTTTTTTTTTTTTACTGGCAGCATATGCATATCAAAAGGTTTTGCTGTAGAGAAGATACCAGAGGTCCCATGCTGATCCAAACCAGCTTGAAAACTGTACATATTTTCCTTGGAGATAAAAGCTTCTGCCTAAGCAAAGTTAACAAGGAGATTTTCTGGTGGGAATCTGGCATTGCCACTTCAGCTTTAGAGTGGGAGATTGTCATAGGCTTTATTCATATAAAAGCATTGTTTGTAAAGAAAAGTTAACATGTGTACCACAGATATTGAAAAAGGGGCTGTAAGGCTCAAATTCTGCTGGAAAGATCGGGACAGTTCATCTCCTCCTAGCACCTGGTGCTTAAAAGTCTGCTGCATTTCATAATTTTAGAAATTCCAGTGGAACAGTGACTAAACATAGCCAACTCTCAGTGAGATAGCAGTCAAAAAGTACAGGAAGAATCCTCCCAATCCTGTGACAGTTGCCCCCAGAAAACAGATGTGCACTTCCCTTCTAAGGAGTACAACTTTCCTTTTCATGTCTGTGAGGTTTCTTTTGCTTTTTTCTGCAACAACCTATCCTTCTACAGTAACAGATTCCTTATTTCATTTTCCTTGCTTTCTCTACCAGTACATTATTCTGTGTATGGTCACTAGACAAATGTGACAAGTCCCTTGTTATTTTTAGGAAATAGAACTCGAAGCCTCAAATCTCAATATTTATTGAACTGGCGGTGTTGGAGGTGATGCTTTGGAAATATGTTTTCAGGTGTCTTTGGTTTTCCTGGTGATTATCACATTGAACAACAAGCATGACATTTTCCTGGGTATTCTACATTTTCCAAGCAACAGATTTGTTTTTCCAGGTATCAAAATTATTCAGGTACCTTTGGATAATACTTTTGTCTTTGTGACAGATAGATGTCATTTACCTTTGTGTCCTCTGCACCCAATTCAGCCAGACTAGACAATACACCCCACAGCCCAGAATGGCTTCACTTAGGTTCCATGTTGCCTAAAAAGGACCAGACATATCTCGTGTATACCTAATGATGCCACTGAGTTTACAGAGAGAATAATTTTGATTGAAAAGGGAAAAGTTTGATAAAGAAACAATAAATATTACAATCTAGAAGTGTGACATTACTTCATGAATAAAAGTGGAAGGAGCTAAATCCTCTGAAGCAGTTATCCCCTGCTCCAAATGAACTTCAAGGAGAAGAGTTAAAATAAATATATTTCTTCTCTCAAACAGGAGTTTAGGCTATTGGTATTTGTAAAACTATCCATAAACTTCAAAACCAATAAATCAAGCCAAAAGAATTCAGTGGCTAATAGTAATAGAAGCATTACAGACCAAAATTATATATGTGTCTGTATACACAGGTGTTGGAAATGTGTAAGAACACTTGGAACAAAGTATGCTACACAGATGGTTCACTACATTGCAGTCTGAATAGGTTGCCACTGAACTTTCAGTGTGCTTGCTTTATATTCAGTGCCCTACCAATGTTTGTAGAATCTTTTAACAAACTTATGTGTCTGTCTATACTTGGAAATTTATTAGGAAATGTTGGTGATGGAAAAATACTCAAAGACTTGAAAATAGATTAGAAGTTCTGACTGCCATAGCATAGTACACAAGGCATCTCAGAGGCTGCTCAGTTTACTGTTGTTAAAGAAGGGAAAAGCAAATAACATGCAGATACAATTTTTCATCATTTGTACAAGCACTAGACAGTCAGATTGATTTCTTCTAGAAAAGACAAGCAAGAATGTCTCTTGCAGCTATTCTACCTTCATCTATAAACTAATTATAATCTTTGATCTTGCAGAGGAAATCAGATGGTAAAATATTCCTTCAAAGTGTTTTTGGGAACACAAAATTTTGCTCAAAGGTTATTAATACTTCCACTTAAGTGTTTCATAGATGACTTTAAAAATATCCTCAGGATATCTAATGCTGATACAGAAATAATAAGGAAGAGGTGATACTCTTGCATTTGGATTGCAAGTTGGTAAGAGAGGTTAAGTACATTTAAGGTACTAAAAAGTTCTTTGGTTCACCTTTTCAGGGCAATGCAGGTCAAAATGGAGTGTCTGTAGCTGAATTAAGTCTTGTCACAATAAGAAAATAATTTTTTTTCTGGAAGATTTGATAAAAACTTAATGGTGAATTTGTTCCTTCTTGTAATCACAACGAAACATAGTGGTAATTTTTAGCTTTCTAAAAAGGTTTTTCCAGGTACAGCAATGGAAAAATGTATGCTGAATAGGAATTCTACACAACTGTTGTTATTTTTTTAGACAAATATTCAAAATAATAATGGAACTTGCCAAAGAGCAACTTGAGAGGTGATTTTACATTTATGTGCAGCTAATTACGTACAGAAAAGAAGTGATAGTGCCAGGGTTTTCCACATGGCTGACAAACAAAAAAATTCAGTTGCTGAAATTTAACATAAAGACAAATTCAATAATGAAAAAGTAATATGCTGCAGGGACGATGAATAAAGACAGGATTTCCAGAGGTGGTGACCTTATTGCCATTTGGGCCTTTAAAATAAGGTTAGTTATCATTATGAAATGCCTCTTGTGCCCTAGATTTTAGAGGCTTTCTGCAGTACTACTTTGCAGATGTTCACATTGGTCTCTGCTAAGCTTGGGGTTTCTTAGTTAATGCATATTGCTATTGTAATGCTCTTCCTTTAAGAGCCTTGGAGAGAGGAGGATTGCTTCTCTGGGCCTCTGGAAATTCCTACTTGCCTCGAGGCAATTACGGTATTCCAGCTTTGTGCATAGTGGGTTTTACTGCGTTCTTACAGGGTCCTGGATGCTTATTTTTCCTATTTGTACCTAATTAGCAAAGTGTGTTGGGCATAGGGAGATGTCAGGTTTTAACTGACAGGTTTAGCACATTTTGATTTCACTGAAACATTAGTAGTTTCCTTAAGCTGGTGAAAAAAACAATTTGGTGGGCTGAGAAACTGAAGAGATACAGAAAATCTTCAGTACTTGGCAGAAAGCTACTGAAAAGAACTACAATAATACTTTGAAAGTGTAGGAATGGTCTGAAGAAGTGTAAAATCCTCTGATGGGTCCATTTGTTAACAAAGCTCCTAGTAACAACTAATAAATTGAAAGAGTGAAGAGCAAAACAAAGCTCCTGTTCTCACCTTCCAGTTTAGATTAAGTCTTATGCATTTACTGAGATTTCCACAAAATAAACATTACAGTAGATCATTATACTTTTCTGAATTTTCTATCAAAACAGCAGAAATCTTATTTCTTGTGGACTTATCACATATAAATTGGAGCATTTGAACAGAGATTGAATCAGGCATAGCATACTCATAAGGAACCTTGTCTATGTTGATTTAATAGTGTATTCCCAAGTTAGACAAGTAGCACTATCCAGGTTTCAGAATCTAATTTCACATGGCTTTTCAAATAACACTGGAAAAATTTACTCTGTTATTAGCTGGAAGTTATAAATGGCTCTGTTCCTCCTGCCTCCCTACTCCAGATAAATTAATGAATTAATTCCAGAGAAAATACATACAGTGATCATAATTATTAGTTCATTGACAGCTTGATCATGGTCAGTATCAAAATGATTCTGCAATACTAGAAAGGAAATCTTATTTTAGGAACGAATGACATCAGTCATACTTTATTTTTTTTTTTTTTCCTATGGAAGTGAGATTTGGAACATTCATTAACTGTGAGTCATGGCATAATGGCATCATAGCAGACTCTGTGGAATCCCTAAAAAGTTTTTGAACGGAATCGCTAAAATAACTAATGTGCAACTGCAAATTTGAGGGGAGATGAATACAGTGTCAGCTACTATTGAAGCTATTACCATAAATTAGATACCATTTCTTTTCACTTGTCTTTTAAAAATATTTAAGTAAAAATAGCATTCTATACCTCATAATATTTACCAAAGCTTGCAATTTTTCTCTGTATAATTTACATGAGTAAATGGAATTTCCTTTTCCCTAGCTTTAGAAAATATATGAGGAAAAGAAATTACTTGGTAAATACTATGCTTGAGCAAGAAAATAAAGCTGAAATTTTAAGTTCATATATCCTATAAAAATAGAGGGAATATATATATTATGCACATGTCAAAAAAAAGCCCCAAACAAATGCAACAGAAGATTCAGTGCTGCTTCTTTAATTTAAACTAAAGATAATGAAATGACAGCAAAAAACTGCAGTAGGGAGAGAGGAAAATATTCATATTTACTGATGACTTATGATCTGTAAAATATAACTGAAGAGGACAGTGGAATATTAAAAATCAAAGAAAGCTCTTAAGGAGTCCTAAACAATGCTTGGCAGTAAAAAGAACATAATGGTTATCTGACCAAAGATGGTAAATTACGAAGCTAGTAATAAATGATCATTTGGGGGGGGGCTAGGTGTGGTTAGGGCACATTCTCTTGATGTGCATAATGTTTTTGTTAACTTGGATGAAAATGATGACACAATATTTGTAATCAACGTAAAAGAAGGAAGGGGGGGAAGATATTGTAAAATATTTTTCTCTAGAGTGAGATGTGTTTGAAAAAGGTGATGTTTATAGGGACAAGTGCCATAGTTAAAGTTTTATCTGCAGGGATTAAGGTATTCAGGGCCTGTTCTAATGCCTACTCAGTCAACAGAAGGATGCTTATCTACTCCACAGCACCCTGGAGATTCCCAAACATTTGGCTTCACTTATGTTGTCCTGCTCAGGTCAAGTTGACCTCATTTTGCTTGAAACACAGTCAAGTTTACGGAGGATGGAGAATGATGGCTATTGGGAATAATCTAGTGAACACTCATCTGGGAAATTAACGCCTCTGAGGTAGCTATGAAAGCCAGCCTTTGACAGAACTGAGAAATGTAATTTCTTTTTCTAGCACACACCAAGCAAGTGCCAAAATGAGTGATTCACTCTCTTAAATTTTAAATTAACAGAATGTATCTGTTTTGGAAAGCAGCTTATCAAGCAGGCAGTTTTGTAACAGGATTCTACAGTGTCCTCCAAGCTTTTGTGATCCTGGTAAATGCTGATGGTAAAAATACAGTATCATTATAATTTATATACTAGAGCAGGCTGTCTCCTCCAGAATGCAAGTATGAATAAAATTCCAATTTTTAAAACATATTCTTTGCATAAAAGTTAGTACTTTCTATGCTGGATCCCCTTCTTGCCCTGTCTTTAGAAATTTATAACCAGAAATCAGAAAAAATATGGCTACATTTTTCTAGTTCAACTCATTACAGCATAAAGAGATTGATATGACTGAAGACATCAATAAGAATGGAATAGATGAGTCTGATTGCTATTCCACCCAGGTTTAGTGCAAGCCATCCTATTTAACTTCATAAAACCCATTAAAGTGTATTAATAACAAACCAAGGAAAAGCTCCTGTTTCACATTGTGACTGTAAGCCTCTATCAGTTTAAACATCATCTGATCAATGAAGCTGCCTACTAGAGAAAATGCTTAAAGGATAGGGCCAAAGTTCCTTTTAAATTTCTTTCCTAATAGAGCATGTAGGAGTGGGAATAGGAAAGACACTGGAGGTGGAAAGGGCAGGGTGGAGAGAGCAGAAGTACACTCCTTTAAATATTCACATCTCTTGCTGCTGTAGAAGTGCTTTAGAAACCAGTGTAAGAGGCAATCATATGGAATTCCTTCCCAGGGTCCCACATAGTGCCAAGTGATGCACAGCAAGAGCAAGTGTCTTTACTGCACACTTTGGTCGATCGTATTTTAAGCAGTGGTGTTCATTATTAGAAATGTGATTAAAGTGAAAACCCTGGCAGTAAAACAGTACCAGTCTTTGTGTGCAAGGGGTAGTTGGCTGTCTGTTCCTGTAGATGCAAGTGAATTTTCAGGCTTGTTGTCAATATCACTTCTCACAGTTATTCACAGGGACAGGAAAGGATTCAGCTAAAACTGGAATTGGAGGATTTCTAAGCTGCTTTGTGGTATGTAAGCATACTGACAGGATGAACAGTATTTTACAAGTAAGACATTGCTGAGGAGAAGCTGTTTGTATAATAGATTTAAATGCAGCATTCTGGACAGAGAATCTAATCACATAAAAGAATTCCAGTCTATGTGAATTTCAGCATTTCATGATAACAAATAGTGAGCAGTGATCTGAATTGTGTTTGAAAATTGATATAGAAGCCATTATGGTAATCTTCATTATCTTTAATGAGATGAGAACACAGCATTCTCCTATCTTATAGCATTGCTTGCATATTTTATTTTTAATGTGTGAATGGTCTCATTTACAGTTTGATGGAAATGTATTTTGTCCAAGAAGATGGCCAAAACCCATTAATTTCTTAAATAAATAAACAATTCAAAAACCTTTAAAGTGGTTGTGAAGTGCAGCCTAAAAGGAAACTCAAATCCTTCATTAAATGTTCACATTATGTTCATAAGAAGGAGGGGTTTTGAAATAGCCACTTCTTTTCATAAACTGCTCATGGCTGTAAATTAGATCACAACTTATTTTGCAAAACTATTCTGATTCAGTGTCTGGCTTTAAAGAGTTAATATGTCCCCTTTATATCAAAGGATAATTCTGTTGATTAATTCTTGTGCTTTTTCTGTATACACTGCATGGGAGAAGAAAAAAAAAAGGTTGGTCTGGGGTGCTGGGAGGTTGCTGTGGTTTTGTTTTACATATATTTGACTTTCTCAGCAGTTCCAAAGAGTTTATGTTTCTTCTGAGGCACTGTTGCACCTTTATCTGTAACAAGTGCTTATCATTAATATTTTTATAATTTCAATTTACAGCCAAGGTTTTATAGAAACAAAAGCAGAACTGGTTGTACTGGGATATATATGAAAAGTTACCTGAAAGGAATTTTGCAAAACAAGAAGTTACTCAGTGTCTTGAAGTTCTGTGTTTTATGAAGGAATTATAACAGTTCCTTTAAATTGTTTCTTATGTTCTGTCCTAAAATTATCAATAAGGCCAGCCCTTACTCTCTTTAGTTTTTCTGTAAGCCTGCTGAGCTTCTCAGGTGTGCGTTATGCTTCCTAATTTAATTCAGGTGACCAGCATGCTGAATGTACAACAAAGACATGCTTTCTGTAGATGTGTAGACAGTGAATTTTTATAGTTATAAGTAATTATGTTCTGCACAGTAAATTAAGTTTTTCCCACTTCTTCCTATTGTTCAGAATTGACTTTTTTGCTCTTCTGTCATTACTTTTCAAGCTCCATGACTTCTCTGTTTTTGAGTGTTAACAAAGCTAGATAGTCTTAGTCTAGATGCCTAAGGGTCTGCCTCTTTTACTGGCTTGTGATTTGCATGAATCTTGCAGAGATGTAACTGCATTAAATATGTCAGCCTGTTTTACAAATCTGATGGACAGACATCAGCTTGTTAAGAAACTACTGTGGCAAAACCAGGCTAAGAGGCTCTTCCTCGCTCTTCTCTTTCCTTCCCTTATATGCAGGTCACAGAAGCCTTGTTTCCATAAAAAGCCAGTCTGAAGTTGAGGGACATCAGTGCAGTTGACAGAAGAATATGCTTTTCCATTGAGGTGAATGTGTACTTTAATGGCAACATTATTTAATCAATTCCTGTTGAGTGATGTTCCATTGCAAGTACAAACCTTTGCCTTTTATAAATGTGCATTCCTCTTCCAGTTGCAGATAACAAAGAGCTTGTGGCTTTTTCCACTCTCCATGTATCTTTTTAATATGGTCATTATAGTAAATTTACACTGCCTGAGGCTATGGACAGCAGTCTGACTGCACTTCTAGATGAAGTGGCATAAGCAATGAGGAGTTAGATAAAATCAAAACAAATTTGGAAGAGATAAAGGGTTTCTGTTATTAGACATCTTTCCAGTGGAAGGCCAGGAATAGCTGTGAGAACTATTTCCAGTCAGGTCCTCATTTCTTAGCAAACTTATCTTCTGATAGCTCCAGACACAGTGATGATGTCCTGTTGACAGTGGCTTTTCATGGACATACAAGAGAAGAAATACCTCTATATTTGCTGAGAAGTTTCAATGGATAGATTGTAACCCCTCTGCCATTTGAGCAGAACATAGGAACTGTTGAATAACCTGTAGTTAAATAAAGCCCAGATATCATTAATTTCCATTAAAGTCTGGTCTCTAATTAAAGGCTTATAAAGAAGTAAACAAAATATAAGCCACAGTCTTGTGTCAGGACTGTGCTTTAAACTGTGCTTTAAACAGTGAGGGAAAGCTAAACTTCTGAGTAGTACCATTCCTGAAGTACTGAGAATCCCCACTAAGTATAGTCCCAGATGAAGCGGGTTATCTTTTAGAGCTGTCAGGGAGTTATGTTCTATGAGATGGCTTTGAGTCATAAGGTTTTGATTTCCACCTACTGTTGATTTCACAGTATCATTTTGCAATTTACAGAAACCTTAACAAAATCTTTGTCAGTAAAACGAGAAAATCTTTATAAGATATAGAATCATCATAAAATAAAAACTAAAATTTATATTTGTTTTTCTATTGAAAGTTGGCCTTCCATGGTAGAATATAAACTTTTCAGTGAAATTCATCGCTCTTTTACACGTGACTGCGTGATAGCAAGTCTTCTCTTCATATAAAGAATGTTGATCATCACCTGTCTTGGGCATCTATAGCTGGTTTTCTAACAGGAAAGAAGATTCTTCCCATCACCCTCCCCCCTTTAACCTTCTTGGAGAGAATCTATAGTTCTCAGGTTTTAATATCAATTGTTCTTTTGGCTATTCAACATTGAATCTTTCTCTCATTCCTGTGAAGAACTGTAGTTATGGCTTTTGGAAGATCAGTTTGACAATTTTTGCACTAGCCTTTATGCATACCAGAGAAATTACACTTGAGCAAAACACCAGTGGGTGTTTTGGAAAGGAGGAAAAGGAAGAAAGGTCCTTTGGAAAGGAGTTCAGGAATTTTTTGTTTCTTGGGATTTTTTTCTGTATGTCTACTGCTAGGTTTACTTGCTTGGTATTAGTAAAACTTGAACTCCCCTAGCCTCTGCAAAGAGTTCTTTCTGTTTTGAGATCTTTCCTGTTCCAAACACAAGGAATTGTACAAGACTGTCAGCCTGTCTCGGCTAGTAACGTGCTACATATGTAGAAGATCAGAAAAACTTCCCAATTCATTTTGTAGTTGTAACTGAACCCTCCATCAAATGGGCACATTTTGACTGTGTGTTCCTCATAATCCAGGTCTTCATTATCCAGTTTGTGAAGATGTTATAAAAGAGGAAATAAATAAAAAGTTTAGAAAAAGTGTTTTTCACCTTGGGAATTTATTCTTAAAATGTTTTCCCTGTGATAGACTTTACATTCTGATTGGTTTTCATCATATTGTGTGAAAAAAGCTTAGAAAATATGGCTTGTGTTTTCTGTCAATGTCATTTGCACACAGTTTTAAGCTTTCTAAAGTGTTGAGAAATAGGTGACTTCCCCAGAATTCAGCAGTTAGTTTTCATGTTTAGTGGACCTGAAGGTTAGGGAAAATTTCAAAGCTTCTTTTGTTTTCCTTTTTTAAGTCATTATTCAACCTTGAAATGAAAACCGAGTCACTAAACTATGCTAAATAGCTCATTTCGCAAGTTTGCTGGCTGAGATAAATGACCATTTGAGATATTTGTGAAGATCACTTACCTTTTTGTTATATACAACAGCCATGCTTCCTCATCCATTTAATAGAAACAAGAGAAAATCAGGCCTAAGATTTCACCTTATGAAATGGTTTATTTATTTATTTTTAAATAAATTTAGTTTTAGCTTCAGACCTGAGTTTTACATTTTAGAATGAATATTAAGATACAATAATTTCCTAAGAATTTGACCTGTCAAAACAAGACACATACTCAAGAGAAAGCTGGATTCCTACGAACATTTCAGCTGTACTACATTTATGTGACCTCTTTAGCTCTGTACATGAAGAAAGGGAAGAGAGGCTCTTTGAAGCTTCCTGTTGGAGAACAATGAGGTCAATTAGGGGCTAATAGTTGAGCCACACTGATGAAGGCAGCATGGTCAAAGTCTCTACACTTCTAAATGTTAAAATAAGCTTCCCTATATAGAGAGACAGTGGTTTTCTTCTAAATGGGGCATAAGTCATCAATTTATGTATTAAGTTCACACACATACTTTCCACTCTTTTCCCGCCTTCGGTCCCCCCAAGCTCTAAAGGAATAGAGAAGCTGGAACTGAATGGAAACAAACAGTAATCTTGTCTAGAATTTCTTTTTACTTTTCAGTATTATAGCTGGAAATTCTGTAAGGCACAAGAAACAGCGTAACTTTCAGTTCCTTTCTCCCCGCGCAAAGCAGCACCCTGCCGGCGGGCGGGCGGGCGAGCAGAGGCGGGCAGTCGCTCAGGGCCTCGCCTGTAGCCTGGGAGCAGCAGGGGGAGCTCCCTCCCCGCCTGTGCCCTCCCACCCGCCATGCTGGCGGCGGGGACGTGCCGTGAGCTCCCGGGTTGGGAATAGAACCGGAACTACGCAAACCCGAGTGGATGACACCCACCCTGAGGAGGGAATTCCTCGTTTGCACAGGAGCCGGTTAACAAAGTTTAACCCTTCCTCTGCTTTTCAAAACCTCCCGACGAGGATTACGTTAAAGACACCTTCAAACATACAACGCAGAGCTAGGTGATTAGGAGAGGAAACGCCTAAAGCCCTGCAAAAATCGGGCTTTATTCCACAGTGTTCTGATCTCCCATGTTGCTCATATAAAACCACAGCTTGTCTTATTCAGAGATATATCTAAATGCATCACTTAGATAAAGTTCAACATTTAGATACAATCCCTTTAGAAAGTAAGTTTGAAAAATGGCTTTTATGCATTACAATGTTTCTCTTTTTTTAATTATTTTTTTTTTAATTCTCTCCTTGGTTGCAGAAAATCACTTCCTAATTCCTCCTGTGTGCACAAATTTAATTTCAGTCATGTAGAAAGCATTAGGAAACCTTTCTTCACTTTTGATATTCTATTCAAAGGTAATAGTCATCAACAAGACCATATCTGAATTTCATTTTATTTACAAGTTCAAATATAGAAGGAGTAAAACATTCTATGATTCTATAATAATGTCCATTTGAAGAATGAAGGTTTTCTAGGGCACTTTGCAAAATGTGTGTTATTCTTTTATATACAAATGCACAGAAAGTGACTTGCCAGTTTCAGAAGTCTCTTGGAGAATGGTTTGCAGGCAGTTAGTCCTAAAAGAAAGTTTCCATCTGACATGTATGTATTTAAATTCTAGTATTTCTACAGCTGGGCAAGAATACAAAATTTTTTCACTGAAATCTATATGCTTCTTCCCTGCTGGGTTTGGTAGGCATTTGTTAAATGCCAAAGCCTGCTCCTTCCCTCCTTCCCATCTCAATAGCAGTGTTAACATGGGAAAGAGAGAGGAAAAAAAAAAGGGAAGAAAATCTTCTTGAAGAAAACTAATAAAAAGCAGCTTTGAGCAAAACCCAAAGGAGAACATCTTCACTGGAGGCTTCAAGTGAATTTGGCAAGAGTGGATCAGTGTTACAGATGGAGAACTATCCACCAGAACTCTCCTTGCAGTCCTCAGGAAATCAAATTAGCCTGACAAATGTCTGGCTGCACACTTCAGAACTAAACTCATGAATGTTCTAGCAACATCTGCTGTTACTTATGTGAATGTGACAGAGGAAAATTGAACATAACATGTGCTAGTGAGCCAGCAGATCTGACTTTGGTCTTACTCACTCAGGACAAAGAGAGGGAATGAAGTACAAGGTGAAAAATAATTTCTAAAATACAATTTTAAAATTTACATGATGACTAAAAAGACCTAAAATACTCTTTTTCAACTCATGCTATCAGTGGGCAACAGGTCTTTTTTCCAGGAACTCCCCTTGTTCAGAACAGTTGGCCATTCAGTGTGGAACAGGAGTTTATTTTCTAAGCTGACATACTGCAATTTGTGAAAAGAGTGCGCTCCAGATATCAGAGCCTTTAAAGTCATTTAAATAAAACAGAGAAAGACAAATCCTAACATCAAATGTAGTCATGAAAGATACTTCTTAGCAAGAAGAATTAATAATTAAAGGCATATTTTCACAATTTGAAGTGAAAAATATGCGTAAGTTCTTCCTAATGTGTCATTATGATCAAGGAAGTGAAATACTGCATCTTTTAAAGAAAAAAAATATGCTTTGAACCCCAAATGTTTGTAAAATAAGGTACTTTGAAAATGCTTTAATTGTATTAAGGCTATCCTTATTATTAAGGCTGCCACCACAATTACACTCCACATGGCAGATTGTGACCTCCTTTGATTTTCAACTTCCTTCCTTCCTGTGTGTGAAGTAATTGTTGATTCCAATTTTAAGAAGTGTACAGATGCATACTGATCTCACCCATAAGTATGTTATCTCCTGCATACCAAGCTTAGTATTGTTTATATTCTTTCTTTTTTATCTCAGCTAATAACAATTATGAGTAGAAGCATTTTACTAATGATGAAGTGGTAGAAGCAAATATTTGGAATCTTTGGTTCTATCTCTGCGATTAAGTTACTATTAGATTAAGTTTTAAGCATGTAGTAAAGGAACTGAAGAAAGAGCCTGATTATTGACCTGTGTTTTTACATGAAATACAAAGCAGCACAAGCAGTTGCACTTTTGCATGCAAAACAAGCTTGTGTATAGCTACCAGTTATTGCATTTAGGTTCAGAATCCTGTGGTCATAGTGTTATAGGTGGTCCAGAAGTACAGAAGGGTCTTCTCAAACAAGATGAGCTCACAGTTCTGTGGTCTAGCTCTTAACCTGCTACACTCCAGAGCACTAACATAAACATCTTCCATCACTGAGTTGCACTCTCCTCCCTAAAATGACTGTATAGCACTTCCTCATATCCTTTTACGGGGTGAAGAAGAATTGGTGTGTATGCAGCTCCCAAGTTTTCCCTTGAAACTGGTGGAAAGTAGAGAGGTGTTTGATGTTAAGTTCAAGAATGAAATTATTTCTCTTGTATGCATGACAATCAATTTAAGAACACAAAGTAAGTCAGGAAAGTATAATTTTGTAGCTTCACCTGTTTATGTACACTTTTGTAACTTTCTAATTTGAGTTTGCCAGAGTTTGGACTATGGTTTGTGGATGAAGAACTATCTATGAAGAACAAAGCTCTTTACTCCCCTTCACACATTGTTGTAATTATTGACAGGTAAGTTTTGAATCCAGTATTTTTAGTAAGGTAATGATATGGCGCATGGTATTCTTACTGAGCTTGAAAAAAATTCTTAGTTGAACAATCTTGTTTTGATTTGCTTATTGAAAAAGTTCAATACTGAAGTCTTCAATGAAAGAACAGTGATGTGCCTTTCTGTGAAATAGTGTGCTGGACCATAGCCATACTTAAAATGTTATCATTTACAGTGGTCTACCAAATAATTAACAGAGTACTGAGGGTACTCCTAAGCCATACACTAGTTTTGAATAAACCCACTGCACTTCAGAAGCGTGGGTAAATAACATTTTTCTGGGAAGTATAACAAAAGGAACAAAAATCTAACTGACAGTCCTGGTATATGCCTTTTTTCGGACACTTATACCTGGGTGAGTCAGGTTTTTTTTATGGCTGCCATTGAGGCTGTTTGTTTTTCTTTCTTTCCAGCCAGTGGTGGTGTTCCTTGGAACTTGTTCTTGTTGTCTTCCGAGATTCTTTAAGCCTTTTCAACTTAGAAATGTATTATTTTGACTGTCAGTCTACAGAGTGCCAGTATTCTCAGGAGGAGAGCATTAGGGGAAACAGGTATTTGTCTTGATATTGCTAGCCAAATAAAATTATTAAAGGAACAAATTGTTTAATGTGAAAATACATCCCCTGACTGCAATTCTATCCTTCTTGCAGCTTCTCAACATCTTGTGGCTTGTTTTTATGTGAGATTCACTGTTTTCCTGAATAATGTACTAAAAGGTTATACCATTATTTAATAAAAATATTTTCTTCTTTCAAAAAGATTAGCAAAATCCAACACATTCTGCCTTTCCAGTTGTCTACAAGTTGGGTTTAGCTAGTCATCAGCTCTGGCTGGACTCTTAATGGAATCAGCTGTGTGGGGTGATTCATCCCATCAATTAATCCAAATCAAGACATTATCTTCAGCGGGACTTCTTTGCCCTGCCTTGTGATCTCAGGTAATCTTTTTTTCCTTCCCTGGCTAGTAATGAAGTGAGGGGTTCTCTGTAGACCCTGCAAGGCTGGGCATTTTGTGGTATCAAATAAGAACATTAGAAATATAAAATTTCTTCTTGCGTGCTTTCAAAGTATTTTAGTGATCTTACATCTGGTGGGAGAAATAAGACTAGCCATTAATTTTCTCATTTAATGCAAGCACTTTGCTCCAGACTGGTTGGCAGAGAAAAAAGGCAACAGTGAAATAAGAAATACAGTCAGGAAAAATAAAGACAGATTAGAATGACTTCATTGAATGGATGGCCTGTGATGAGGTGAAATCAAATTCCTCAGTATTGAGGAATGAAAATAATGCTCTGTGAAAGTACTTCATAGACAGCTCTGTCTTGGGAATTTTCTCCACTCATGTTTCTCACTGTCCTATTTTTTGTTCTTGCCTTCAATTTTCACTTGCTTGTGGTTTTACTCAACAAGCAGGAAAACAAATAGGAGAAGAAAAGTTTCTATTTAATGTAGTTTCACTAGTTCTTGTTTATTTCAAAGAGAAAAATAGGAAATACTTTTCCACCTCGATTTCTGGGTGTCCTTGATATCTCAAAATACCCTGTTTGGGGTTTTTTTTTCCACTTATGTTTTTGATGGGGCAGAATCTCAGTTTCTCCATTGCGAAGAAAAACTAAGCAGAGCAAAGGAAACTTGTCAGCAGTAGGTACATTTAAAAAATCCATCAGTCCTTGGATTTCTTTGCTGCTTATGGGCCAACAAGGAAGCCAGATTCCTTTATCTCTGAGAGCATTCTGAATATGACCATTGCACAGTGGGTTGCTTTTTCTGGCATCATATGGTTCAGTAAGAGACTCACTGAGTACACACAAGAATAGAAAGGCTTCCTTCAGTGGGTACAAGCTGCAACAGATAGCTGGCACTAATATGCCAAGTGTGAACATGCTCATAACACTTAATGAGTTTCCACTGACCAGGCAGCTGTCAAACAGCTGGAGAAGTGTTGGTATCCATCAAGTCTTGTAGTTGGCTGATCCGTGATGTTGCTGAGAATGCTGACTACCATTCCTTTTCTTCTCTTTGTTTTGTGTACAGCTTTATATTGCTATGCTTTCTCCTGGAATTCTTGATCTGCCAGCTATTTCTGTTGCAATTATTGTTCTGCTGTCAGCATGATTACCTTTCTTATCTTACATTACTTTAGCTCGTATACTTTCTCATGCCTTAGCAACAATTTTCGTAGCAGAACTGAGCCAAGGTTGTAATGTACCTAACCAGACATTCAGTCACAGCCCCTTGTTCAATGGTCACATGATTTTGTTCAAGATAAACTGACGTGGGGAGGAAAAAAGCAGGCTCAGTGGCAGCAACACTGCTGTGAGACATAATGGAAAAAGATTTCATTATAATCAAATTGTGCTAGGCACTATGCATGCGTAAGGAAATACAGCATTCAGTTCAGGACATGGAGAGCTGGAGGCCCAGAGATGTTAAGATTACATATACTCAGCTGATCACCAATATGTTTTGTCTTTGGAAAATACACACAGGTAGCATTCTTCAGTGAAATATTGCTCTTGAGAAGAAAAAAATGCAAATTTATGGTTTGTCAGCGTTTAATGATATTTGTTATTTTCTTGTATTTGCTGAATTGTTCATACCAGAAGAATAAGAAACCTGGAAACTGATGCTACATTTTAGTATTGTGAATCACAATACCTTGCAAGTTAGTTTTTCTTTTTAAATTTTCTTAGCTTTCATTTTATGAAATCATAAACAAAAAAAAAAAGAAAAGCTCAATATTTAGATTTTTTTTATGTTATCCCTCCTGCCAGCAACTTCAAAACTGAGCTGCACAGTATGCCTTCTGCCTCAGCACCTCATCAGCAACACCACCAGCTGAACCCAAATGCACTATTCAGAAAGCATATGTCATTTCTTTACTATGAGGAAGTCTTTTGTTTCACACCCTGTGTACTTTTGTTTGTATGCAAATAAATCATTATCTTTTATAAGCAGATATAACACACACAACTGGAAACCAAAATGATTTAAATACATCTATTCCAACAGCAACACGTGAAAGGTAGGTCTGCTGAGCAAGAAGCACTTCAAATACATGCTGTTAAACTGCTAAATACCTGTCCAACATGTGAGGTCTGGAACTGGGGTTCAGAGTCTGGAACTGGGGCTTCCATTAGTAGATCTCTGGAAAATACTGCAGGATAGCCAGCCTCATGCACCCTTGTCAGGACATCAAGGGATCCATTATCCTCTCTCACCTATGAACTACTCCCAAGGCAGGTAGTCTCTGGTTTGTGTATCGTGACCATACAAAGATTTTGCTGTTGTGATTCACAGTTTCAAGGAGGCTTGGGATCTAGACTGATCTCTAAGGAGCAGTTGTTACATAATTTAGTGTAAGATCTGTTACAGATCATTTTATAACTAAGCCCCTTAGAAAATGGTAAGTATACAGCAAAAGCAGAAAGTTGTACTACAATGCTAAATAGGCTATATGCTTTATTTACCAGAGAAGTGGTGTTGATTTTTATTTATTCTCATTAGCTGAAGTTCTGACTTGAGTTTTTATAAAACAGGTCAAAATACATCTTTAAACAGTAATAATGGAGAATGAAAGTCTTATGGCTCACCCATACATTGTGTGAAAAAACGACCATTTTTGGTTCTTCTGAATCTGTTAGTTGCAGCTTTGCTGGATGCCACCTGCTTCTAATACTGGAAAGTACAGTAAAAAAACCCAGCCAAACAAAAAAAATCCCAAACAACAAAGCAAACAAAACCAATACCTTATTGCCCTTTCCCATGCCATTTATGACCGTATAGGGATTTGTTGTCATCTCTTCCTCTGTCATCTGTATCAGGCTGAAGAACCCTAACTTATTAATCATTGTTTGCACAGAAAATTGCAAAACTTGATCACATTTTCAGTCTCGAGGTATTGAAACAGTTTTAGTTCATACTCAGTTTCCTATGTCACTACCCACTCATGCAGGACATCTGTGTAGCGTTTGAGAAATTCCAGATAGGACTTCTGCAAATCCTGTTCATTGTTTCTTTTGGAATTAAGCTCTCATTACTTTTTTTAATATGTTATTGCATGCAATATTGTCCACTATATTAAGGGTATATCAAACATGTTAGCCTTCTTCATTTTATTTTAATTACTGGAATTTACTAAGATGGATTCATTACACTGGAAATAAAATTAAGGTTTGTCTCTCTCAGTCTCCTTTACACTGCTTTAAAAGGGATCATCCTGTGCCACAACAGCATATGACAGCTGTGAAGAATCACTGATCTTGCTCCAAGCCAGAATTTACTTCAAAACAGAGCCACCTTCTTTTGTTGGTCTTTGTTTCTGTACCCCTAAAGTGTATTTCTACCTAGAAATATCCACACTGATAAACCACACAGACAACCCCATTTCTTCTACACACACCCCAGCAGACACCATGGAGAGCCTAATGTTGCACAAAAAATAATGAAAGGTGTGAGCTGCTAGCTGCAGAAGAGCTGGGTGTCAGTACATAATTTCAGTATTTGGTGATCAAGGTCATTGAAGAAGATAGACACTTGAGCTACTTTTTAAAGTGTCTCAGATACATATATATACTCCAAAGTATGTTTGCTATTACATGCTATCATCTACTCAAAACAAGATATAAGACAAATAAATAGGACAGGCTAATTCTCCTGGCTTTTTGCCTTTTACATCTAAAAGCCTCTCTTCTTAGTGTTTGGAAATGGTTGATTACACACTCCCTGAATATGATTCTGCTCACAGAGAGACAATTCTTTGACTTTTGTGTACCTTCATTTGTTTCAAAAAACATAGCCCCTCTTGAGGGATGAGATGTAAAGAGGAAATAGTTATAGATTCTTAAGGGCTAGAAAGTTGGGGAATTTTAATGAGAGCTTCAAGTCTTCTTGGCCTGAAACAAATACTGTCCAACATGTGCAATTCTTTTAGCTGCACTTAGTATAATTAGTAATTCATAAAAGAATCTGTCAAAAGCAGTGGAAGAAACTGCTACTGCATAATAAAAGGGAAGAAGTTGCTAGTATGTTTAGGATTATGGTGAACACTTTTGGTCAGCTCTGCTGGTCTCACCAGCAATTACAATTTTCATAATTATTTTGGGGAAGGAAAAGTATGATTTCCAGAGTTGTTCCAGCATTGCACAGCCTAAAGGCTGGTTGTGCCTTAATAGTTAGTCATCATTCCTGGAAAGTATAATCTAGAGTTTGGAGATAATGTTCCTCCAAAGGATTACCACATCTCTGCATGCTCTATATTGCAAAGCAGAGTCTGATAAAACATCCTAATCCAAGGCAAATTCCACATCTATTAAAACAAGTCATGTGTTCAGTACCTGAAAATATAAAAAATTGCTCATAGTAAAAGGAAATCAAGCTTCTGGGCATCAGGATGGGAAACTTCTCTTGTTTGTGTTTATACTTTTCTGAGTGTTTGCTCTTGATCAACACTTGAAAGAAGAAACTGATTTGCAAAACAGAATTTCAGATGAAGTAATTAAACAAAAAGCTAAAATAAGGATAAACAAAAGCAGTGGCTTCTTTAAAGTACCTGTAGGATGAACAGGAAAATACAAGAATACAATTAACTAAAGTATTCATCAGAGAAATGTTTGATTCATTTTAGGATGAAAGCATATTTAACAAGGCCCCATTAAAGCTAAAATACATTGACTGTTTCTGTGGGACTACTGTAGCAGTGCAAAAAGAATAAACAGTAATGCTTATGAGTTGAACTTAATTTCATCGTCTTGAAGTATATCTTGCTGTCAGGGTATTTTTGCTTAAGGTACATGTCAGAGACAGAAACTGTAACCCTCAAATGGGGTCAGGTCTACATCCAGTGTTTTAATGGAAATGAAGTGATTCTGTAGTTCTTCAGGAGGCACTTGAAATGCTATGTAGTAGTTTAGTGTGTTTGTTCCTTTAAAGGAAAAAATAATCTTCTGTGAAATTAATTTTTTTCATGACATCAATCTACCAAAATTACTGTTACCTGCAAAATCCAACAAGTCTTTAGTGTTTTTTTTAAATGTTTAAGTATTTGTGAAAATTACAAGGATGTTTTACAACTTGTTAACAGTGATTAAAATTAGTTCATGAAAACAAAAATAGTTATTTGAACTATTGTACTCATTTTTGTTGGGGTTTTCTTCATATTAGCTAATTAGGTTCTGCTTTGGATTTGTGCTGAAAACAGTGCTGATAATTCAGGGATGTTTTAGACTTTGCTGAGCAGTGCTTCCAAAGAGTCAAGGCTTTTTCTCCTCCTCACCCCATCAGTGAGTAGGCTGGTAGTGAACTAGAAGGGGACACAGCTGGAACAGGTGACCCCAATTGGCCAAAGGGATATTCCATGCTATATGGTGTCATGCTAGCACATAAAGCTGGGTGAATAAGAAGGATGAGGGGAAGATGTTTAAAGTGATGGTGTTTGTCTTCCCAAATAACCATTACACATGATGGAACCCTGCTGTCCTGGAGATGGCTGAACACCTGCCTGCTGATGGAAAGGAGTGAATGAATTTCTTGTTTTGCTTTTGTTATGTGTATGGCTTTTGCTTTACCTGTTAAACTTAGTCTCAACCCACGAGTTTTGTCGCTTGCACTCTTATGATTCTCTCCTTCATTCCACTCAGGGGAAGTGGGCAAGCTGCTATGTGGTGCTTAGTTAATACTGATACATTATATTTCTTCTTGGAGGTATAGTCCTGTTAAACTGCTTATGAACATTTAAATGAGTCTGTAAACACTCACATGCACACCCACAAGTTGCCTGCTATGTTCAACTTCAAAGTCTATATAGAGTAGGTATGATAAAATAATCTTGTAGTATGCAATTCTAGGCCAAAAAAAAAAAAAATCTGCTGTCTTGTGTTTGCTTAAATCTACAGTTTTTAAAATTATTCTTGTACTGGGTCACATGAAGTTTGTTCTTCAGAAAACCCACAAGGGAAAGGTAATGTCAGTTCATTTGCAGAATATCTCTGCTGGCTCTCAAGCATGGTATAGCCTCCTTGAACTTTTCTTCAAGGACTGCGCACATTGATGTCCATCTTAAGGACCGATTTCTGTCATGCTGCCTACAGTGAATTGAATTCTGCTTCTATTCTCCTACCCTTAACTAATATCTCATTCCCTATTGCTTCAGATTTTTGAGTGTCTTGAAATGGGGACTGTCTTTGTGGTTTCTGGAAGGCATGTGGCACAGCATATGTGAGCAGGAATTAAATGAAAGTGTTTGTGTTTAACCAACTCCAACAGGTGCCAAGGATTTAATAAAGTGGAGAGCTTTACTCTGTGTAACAAATCATTTTATTGCTGTCTTTTGAGTCGCATGGTGACTGTTCCTTCTGTTCTGCCATAGCATGGATTATCATAAACAGGAAAGAAAAGTGGGGCAAGCACTCCACAGCTTCTTGTTTTGTGCTTTGTGTGCTCAGTGGTTGGATCACAGGGGTAGAAAGGATTTGAAGAGACAATTTAGATCACTGCTCTTTCTGGCAGATAGTTATCTAACCAATATATCTGTCTGTCCATCTGTCTATCCATCCAGTGGAGGTTCAGCAAAATATTTGATCAGTTTGTTTTGGTCTGTACCTATTCAAACCACCAGAAAGATGTCCTAATAATTAACTTAAATCCAAGCAGTTTACAACTGTTTCTTCTGCCCTGTTCATAAGAATAGAGGAGGGAATTGTGATCCCATTATAATCATCACTCCAGAAAGACAGGAATACCGCCCTGCAGCTTCTACTAACTCACTTTCCTCTGTTCTGTGTTGTAGGGTATATGCAGGCTGGTATTGCAGGCTTTCTTGCTTTCTTTGAAGGCAGCATGCACCTAGCTTTGGTTACTGGCTTGTGTATCTCAACCATATATGTAGAACAGGCTGGTAATGCAAACTATATAGATTCTAGTCTGCATTTAGACTTGAAAGTGGTGACTAGAATTAAGCATTATAATTTACCTAAACTCTTCTGCTCAGTGGATTTAAAACCTTTCTATAATTAAATCGATACTTCCTAAAACAGAGATGTCTGAGCTAAGCTAATTGTTTTTAAGACTTACAATTATTTTCTGCCAAATTCACTTTCATAGTTTGGCTGTGGTTTGGAAGGGGGTGGGTTGGTTGCTTTTCTCTTCTTCCAGCCAGACACAAGGAAAAAACTTTATCCCAGTCAAATATTTCAATCAATGGAACAAGTTGCTATGGGGAGTGGTACAGCCTCCATTCTTGGAGCTTTTCAAGATGAGAGTGAATAAAGCTGTGAGTACCAGCATTTAAGCTCATGATGATGCTATTAGCAGGAGGGTGGACTGGAAGCTTCCTGAAGTCCTTTCTCAGCTAAATTATCCTCTGCTTCTATGACTCTTACAGAGCTTATCAGCTGAAAGGGGACAGACATTTCCTCCCTCCGATTATAGAGAAAAGACATCCCCCTCCCTGTATATAAAAACACTATAATGTATGTTCTGGTTATCAAACTCATACACACTGTCTTCAGTGCAGGACAAATTTGAGTATACTCAACATCCAGAGAGTCGTTTATGATGAAATAACTATGGTGAAGTGCTTATGAACAAAAAGCACAGGGGTGGAGGTCTTCAACTATCATGACAAGCCCTGTCTCCTGCCAGTGTAAACCTCTCTGTCCTCTGCTAGCACTATCATTGAACTTTCACCCTCTCACTTTGTATATTGAACACAGCTGTATTTCTTTGCAGCTGGCAATTTGTTGGGCTAAACAAGAAATTCTATTAATCTTTTTTTCATCTCTTCTTGGGGGACAATCTCTAATCACCCTTCTGCCTGCTCAGGATCTGGTCCTGACTGAGATGTGGGAAGTAGCTTTGCAGCTGTGTTCTAGAAGAAGCCTCGGCACTGTGCTCTGTTTTAATTTCCAGGTGCCAGGACCCCAGCTTTTCACAAGAGCTCCTCTGATTAGTCAATGAATGTCTGACTTTGCATTTTATATTATTCTCTGTCCTTCTCCCTCTCTTCTGTTAGCCAGTTCCTTATGTGTTTTGCTGATTTACCTGATGTCCATATTATTTGGTCTAGGTATCTTTTCAGTGGTATTATTTTGAATGCTTCATACAGGTGCACATCAATTAGGTCTATCACATTTCTTTTGCCTGAATTGCAAGCCAAAACAATACAGTTGGCACAGCACAGCAAGTTGCTTATTGAGCTTGGTACAACCTCTCACACTGAAGCTCACTGTTCTCTTCACCACCATATTTTCAGTTACGCTTTTCTACAGAATACATTCAAGAGCCTTGAGTATCTTTGAGATAAAACTAATGGATCTGCTGTTGCTTTCCTCACCTTTTGCTCTCTCTCTCTGAAGTGTAAGATTTTAGCTCCTTTTTGGTCAGGCAGTGCCTCACCTCCATTTGATAGAGACCTGTCTGATTTCACTCTGTATGTTTTCATATATTCTGGAATGGAGACTGTCTGGTCCTTGCAGTATAAGCACATTTAAATCCTTTGATCTGTTTCTTTTTTGACAGTGACAACCTCCATTTCAGTACTTTATTCCCATTAGACAGTGTGGGTTTTGCCTTAGACTTTTCTTTTTTCTTTTCTTATTGAAAACCAAAGAAAGTTATTAATTTAAAGAAAAAATCTAAACAATAATCTTAATTCCATTCTTATAGCATCTTAATGTATTTTCTTCTTTTTATGTTCTCTATTACAGGACTGAAGACATTTTTACTATGTAGAAAACATTTGATTTAGGGTGGTTGCCAAATTATTCTCACACTTTAATCTCTAAGATGTAGTTTTTTCATGCCGCTTATATATCTTCTAGTGTGTATCTAATATCTCTTTAGGAATGATTATCAGCCTCTTAGGACTGCATACCTTCTGAAGAAGTTGTTTCCTTTTCTTTAGAAAAAGGGTTTAGATTATTTTGAATTTCTGAGTTAGTTTAAGTCCTTAGGCTCTTCAGTTCATTTCAGGTGCTAGTGCTCTTAAGTTTTCAGGGTTTTTTGTTGTGTGATGGGTTTTTTGTTCAATTGATTATTTTTTTTTAATTTAAAATCTTTCATTACAGTCTGTTTTTATTTGTATTTCAACTATCCATAAATGTAACCAACTGATGATCATCAGATATTTTCCATGGGAATAACATTAATAACTGATAATTTAACCAAAATAGTATTGATTAAAATTGGCTTAATATATATTTCAATCTGTGTATATATTGTGTTTAGTATTTTATTGGTCTATATATTGTGTAATACATATTTTGTTGTGTCAAAGCCCTTGAATTATCTAAGGAAATAATGAGGCCCTACCAGTAATCCAGGAAATAACCAAACCCTACTGTTATTATGGACCTATTTCTCCAGTGTAAACCAGGGAAGCTACTGACTTTAACAATGCAGGAGTCCATTGCTGGTGTGCAGTAAGACCTTACAAGAGCAATAACTACTTCTTCCCCTGAGCAGTATGTCTGCAATATGCTGTATAATCCACTTGGTAAAAACAACAGGAGCAACACAGCAGCAGGCCACTGGTCTCCTGTTGCTTTAGATTGTCTGATTTGGAATGTGTCTCCTGAGTAACACTAGTGACCCCAGCCTGTATCCCATGAGATTTATAGTGGTCCTGTAGGAGTGTCTCTTATCAGCCAGTATTCTGTCTATTTGTGTATTTATTTCTTCATAACTTATCCAGTAATACATATGTAAAATGCTACACACCACCACCATGTTTTCTCCTCTCTATTTTCAAATCCCATCATGATAGCCGCTTTCAGTTATCTGTTTTTCCATCCTATATTTTATTTCTAGTTCCTCTCTTCTATTCCCAAAGTGCACTGTGTTGTTTTACAAAATATTATGGTTTTTTTCAGCCTTGCCCAATGTATTAACTAAATTGAGCCTAAACCCTGAAGTAATCTCATTGTTCACTTCCTTTTTACTTTGATCTCTATTAATACTTTCTCTTTCCCCTTGTCCTTTGATGTTAATATTCTGTGTATTCTTGCATTATCTGAGTAACTTATTCCATTTAAAAGGAATTTAAAAAATCACTCACATAATTTATAGATTAATGTTCTTCTTTTCCACTCTGCCAGCTTTGATTTCAGAAGGGTGAGACACTGGTTGTTATGGAAAGTCTGCCAGCTGGAGTCCTCTTTCTTGCCTGGACATCTTGGAAGGATCCTTGCAGAAACAACTGTGAGCTATCTCTTGATCTGTGATAGCTTGAGGCCAAGTTTGTCACTCTCTAGGCATTAGAATAGTGTAACTGAAAATGATCTAATTCCTTTTGTCTGTGAGATCATATTTCCCTTCCAGTTGTTTTTTGGTCAAAAGATGTTTCCAATTCTTGAATTACCTGCTGTCTTTCATATTCTTCTATATTTGGAGCATTTGGCCACCAGCTGCATCCAAACTCTTATGATTCTTCTGGGAGCATAGTCAGGCCACATTTCACACAGTAATATATATCAACCTATCTTGAATTTTTACAAAAAAAAAAAAATGTAATGGGACAGTATCTAAAAAGCTACTTAATATTAGCCTGTGCATTTATTTCAATATATTTATTTGAATCTTTTACATTTATTTGTATTGATCTATAAAATTCAGTATTTTTAAGAGCCTCAAAGGAACAACAAGGTGGGTAACACTCAATTAAAAAAGAAAGAAACTCCCGTGGGAAAAACTTGTAGCTATATTTTAGCTATTTGTAAGTGTTGGGGTTTTGTAAGTGGGAAGATCACTTTTCAACAAAGTAATAAAATAGGATTTTGTAGGAGAAATATTTCTGTACCCTCTTAGTTTGCTTGTTATTAGATTATGACATTTTAGATAAATACACAGACTGATATTAATTAGCATTTTAGATGACAATTCAGCAAAGTGATTTAATGTCATGCATGTGTTTAAATACTTTGTTGGATTTTGTCCTTGAGGGAGAATTTTCTACCCTTTACTTAGTCAAGGCTCAAAAACTTACTACCATGGAGGAAATTATTGCTATTGAGCACATAGTGGCTTCCCAGCTAGCAGCAGAAATGAGACTGGAAGATGCAAGCCACTATGCAAAATCCCTTGTTGGGTTCCCATTTGACACAGGCTTTGCATCAAATGTCAGAAACCTTAAATCTTTGCACATCATGAATTTTCAAGATAAGAACGTGAAACAGAATGGTAATGTCTTTTTGTCATTCTATGTATGTGTTTGTTCCTTAAGGTGAATAAGGAGAGGAGACAGGTTCCAGCACAAACGCACTGCATCCAGAAGGATGTGAGGAGGAAGATAGGGTGATCAGTGATCAGGACAGTTTCCAAACAAATGAGGAACCAGTCAGAGTGGGACTCCACAGTGTTGCAAGTCTTCTTGATCACATCTTCTCCGATCCTTCCTCAAGTTCACATCTTCAGATGTTGAAAGTCTAGACTTTTATTCAAGTATGTCACTGGAGCTGTTGCCAACATAAAACACTTTAAAGACTGACCTGAAATGTTTACATTTATGGAAAACATTAAAATTAATATTAATTTGAAGAACTAATTTAAATACCAGAAAAGTGTTAATGATGTCATTTCCTTTCCTTTGATTACAATAGCTAATGTATATTTCTCATTAAAAAGTAGTATGTATGCAGGTATAGTGCATAAGACAGAAATGAAACTGCAGATGAAACATTCATGGCCCAGGAAATTATTCTGCAGTAGTGGTACAGTACTCTCTGTTCTTCCTTATTCTTTATTCTGTCTGTGCTGTACCTATTTCACACTGATTCTTTCCCTGCGATTATGTTGCTTCCAGTTTGAGAGGAGAGGAACCACATGGTAGATCAGTTGGAGAGTTTGTTCAAGAATTTTACATGCAAGGATAACTGCACTGCATCTTATTTTCCCCACGGAGAGCTTACTGGGTTACTCCATTTAAGCTTTTATTAAAGCACCATTAATGCTCTGCAGTATAGTTTCTTGTATTATCCCCATTACTGCAGACTCATGTCCCTTCCAGTATTCTATTAAGCAGCATGACAAACATCTGTCATATGTTGGCTCTTTCATCTTCTCTTCAGGAGGAGAACTGTTTGCAAAGGGGTAGTTTATTTTGGATTTATCTTGATCCATTCACACACATATCTGCACAGAACGAGACAGAGGCGTGTATACCTTGCTAAACATTTTTAAAGGACATGGAATCAACTCAAATGATTGAGTTGGAAAGGTTGGAAAGTGGTGATGTTTGATATGTTCTGCAGTTTCTGCAGGAGCTTGTTGTGTTGTTACTTCATGAGAAATTTATTATAAGAATGCCCAAAAATGAAACAAAAATCTTTATGCCCTATCTGCTGTATGAGAGACAGTAGTCAGGCTCACTACTTTAACCTTTTAACAGTTCTTCATTTTATTCTGTTGGTCATTTCATCACTTTTTCATCAGTGCTGAAAATATAAAATGAAGAATAAGAAAGACCATTCAGTAAAATTACAAAACCTTGAAAATGTCAAGAGAATTTTGTTTACTATTATTTTTCAGAGAACATGTAAGTCTATCAAATTGCAATGCCTCATTCTTATGACTAAGACTGTAACAAGGACAGAAAGTCCTGCATAAATTCAGTATTTTTGACAATGACTATAAGCGTGGGAAGTAGTACCATTTAATCCGTTGTTGTTACAGCTTTTAGATTATAATCAGTTGGTTAACACCCATGAAGTTTTAGTTTCCTTCAAGTGACCTGATAGTTGCAAGTTGCAAGTGAGAAAGTGTAATGTTTTATTTATTTTACTCTAGTCAAGAGTCCAGTGAATTTATTAAGCTGAAACTGCAGAATGTCCAAACTTGTCCAGGTCAGTTATTCACTCGTAGCTCACAGAATGAGCATTTCCCGTATTTCATCTCCTATACCAACTGAAGAAGTGATACAGTGTGATTATCTCAAGAGCCATCAAATTCAGGCTATCTATTTTTATGGCCTCGTCAACAGCCATCTCTGGATTCTTCACATGCTATGCCAGCAGAGGTTTAGGTTATTGTTAGGGATGAGTGTTACACTGCAAAATTTGAAATGAAGGTAGGTATACAGGGAAGTGTTGCTTTCTGCTATCTCTGGTTCCCTTCCCAAGGTAACTACTCTTGATGAGTTTGGGGAATAGACTTGGAGACTAGGTGGACATTTGTTGTAACTTAGTGAGGCTATTCTTAAGTTTGTATAGGATCCACCTTTTTCTGTCTAACTTAACTGTCTTATTCTCTTCAGTAGCTGTTTGAATTTCTTCTATGGCTGATGAATGCAAACAGGCACCTTTAAAGTGGCATGGCCCATGTCTGGCAGCCAGCCCCTGTGGTTATACAGGAATCTTAAAAAGTAGATGCTTATCTTTTAGATGGCTACTTTTAGGTAAGATGAGCACTAGTACAAAGGATGCAATTCTTAGCTTCATAAAGATTTCAATTGAATATTGCTTGCTGTAAATTCCAAATTCAGTTTAGACCAAATTGGTTTTGTCTGATGCCTATAAGAATGAATTAGAGCACTCCCTTTCTTAGAAAATCTCATTGTCCGTAATGATAGAAATTTCCTGGTATTGTAATAATCTATCTATGAATCCTGAACTCCTCAGAATTTCAGTTTGATATCTAAGACGACTGTTAGACTGTGTTGTTTAGTAGTAAAAGTAGCACAATAGGAGCCAGAAGTCTGAGTCTTAGATGAAGCTTCTGTTATAAAACCACTGAATTATATGTTACTACTTACAGAGTTTCAGAACATGCATAAAGTAACAGTCAGGTGCAGACTGGAGAGTGTAAGAATGAGATAATAACTTAGCATAACAGACAACAGTCAAATTGCCTAATGATTACCCTGTGAGGTTTTTGTTTGTTTTGAGTGCTGAATAAAAAGCAATTTTAAAGATATTCATGGAGGAGAAGGAGAACTTGGCTTTGCAGAATCTTATTTGGAAACTGTTCTTCTGTATCACAAAAGCACATGGGGAACCCAAAGCTTTTGCTTGAATTCACAACAAATGAGCAGTGGAGGAATTGTGGGCCATACAGTGTGGGACATCGAATGCAACCTCTGACCTTCTGATACAGAATCAGAGGTGAAAGATGGGAAGCTGGAAGGGGTGACTGCTCAGTGGGGAACCAGCCAGCAGAGGTTTTGGCAGTGAAGACAGCCAGCTTGTGCTAGATGTGGTGCAGAAAGGAGTCAGGGAAGGGAAAGGATTCTGATTAGTTTTGACATGGTCCCAGTAGCTAGTGGAGATTGGGGCTTCATAAAGATGTTCTAGACAGATATCAAGACATCAGGATTGCTTTTACCAAGGTGAAAGACTGCTGCAATCCCTGAGACATGGTATAGTGAGAACTTTGTGTGCATAGATAGGAATGTATGGAGGTTTGTTCCTTTGGTGTTTTTTAGTTTGCCTCTCCTTATCTTTCTGAATGGGTTGATCTGCTGTATCATCTGGCTTATTTATGTTTTCGGTAGCTTTTTGGATCTAGAATTTTTACATTAAGTGTAATTTTTTCTGCTGCTTTGTTTTCTTAAAACTACTTCTAATCCTCAGTTGCTCTGAAAAGATATTCACACATCTAAAATGCTGTCATCCATTAAGACAATTGAGCTTTCAATTAGGAAGAGCTAAAATAAATGTTTATAGGAGACAGTCTAATACTCTGAATTTCTTATTTAAATCTTGTCTTTCAGATTTTTATAAATGGCAAATATTATGAATTTGATCAGTATGTACAGCCATTAGAAAACCAAGAAATCTTCTAAAATAACCATATATATCTTTAGTATAATTCAGTATTTGCTTTAAAAATTAAATTCTAATAGCTGGTAATATAATAAAAAGGACTATACCATCTGCTAGCTGTGTATAATTACATTAAAAACATCAGTCTGTACTTGATTCAACAATTTTCAAGAGCTTGTTAACCTTTCAAATTAGAGTTGTACTATCAATTATACTCAACATGGAACTTTTTATCTATGGTTTTTATATTTCCTTAATTAGTTCCATAACTCATTTTAGGCATTTTTCTAATACAGTAATGTCATTTTGTTATACTGCCTCAGCTGGATTTTCAGGGATGTCTTATTTTGTCTTCCCCTTTTCCCACTACCACACTGTAACACTTTTGTAATGATGAATGTTATCACCTCCTCAATCCAATCAGCTCCCAGTGGCTATGTGGCTCACTTGAAATACTAATGACGAAAGAGACAGACTTTCTGTCTCAGAGTAGTGGTGTGAATGGGTTCTGCAGTTACCTAGCTTCAGACTGTCATCTGGAAAGAATGGATTGTGTGTATTCCATAATTATCTCTTGGAGTATCCCTGCTGTTCTTATAAAGGTGTGAGGAAGTCTTTTCTGCCTCTGAAACTTTCAGAGAATTCTCTTCAGCCATTTGTTCTCATCTTGATCCCTTAGAGGACACATTTAAGCACACAGTGTATGTAATAATAGTTTCAGCAGCACTACCTTAAAATGATGTGATGTGGCAGCAGTGGATAGCTCTGCCTCCTTAGTATTCATAGCAAGTCATAGGTGTAATGGGATTGGTGTCCAGAAGGCCTTTGCTACAAAAAAAACCCCAACAAACCACATGAATTGGACATGGAAGTTCGGTGTTTTAGTAACATCTTCAATTATGAAAGTGGGAAGGATCCTACCATTGCTGTATAGATGGTGAATGCTGTGCAGAATATTGCAGTCTGTTCAACAGGAGGATGAATTTTTACCCCAAATAAAGCATTGTTCTTAAGAATAAATCTCCATAAAGTTTATAATCTTTAGTCCCTGTTATGATTTAGAAAAACAAAAAAAAAAGACCTTAGAAAATGTTTTAAAAATCAAAATGTCAATCAATCAAAATATAAAAAAATTCTTATCACTCTCCAGAAAAGTTTTTATCTAGCCTTTCAGTTTTTCACCCTTCATTTTAACTTCTTGTCATGACATTTTTCATGGTTTTTTCCAAAATACATTTAAGAAAATACACATTACGTGTTATAGTACTACACTGCAACCAGCTAATGTTACGTTTCACTTATGTTCCTATCAAGTTCACAATAACAGCATTGAGTTCGTTATATCATTTATCATATCTTAACCTTGCTTCTTAGCTCAGAGTTGTAGGATGTGAAAGGAGGGAAGACAGCTTCTTGAAATAATCTTGACATTTTTTTCTCTAGCCTGTCATTAAAGGTCCTCTCAAAGGCCATATGCTAAAGTCCAGCTTGAACCTTCTTTTCTGTACTTTCATAGAATCATAGAATAGTTAGGGTTTGAAAGGACCTTAAGATCATCTAGTTCCAGTCCCCCTGC